>OZ024740.1:5600949-5725949 GCA_964016885.1 Eledone cirrhosa
GAACACATATATGTATATATCTGTGTTTATCTCTCTTTTATATTCAGTTATATAAACAAATGAGGTCGTGTAGGTGTCACGACAAAAAAAACACACAGTCCACGCTGTAATGTGGCATGTAGGTAACACGGTAAAAACCTCCCAGTACACACTGTAAACGTGGTTGGTGTTAGGAAGGGCATCCAGCCTTAGAAAACCCGCCAGACAGCCCTATACGAGCAAGACAACCACTCTTGCCTCAAGTGGGAAAACTCCCATCCAGACCCATGCAAGCGTGGAAGATGAACGTTAAACGATGATGATGATATATATATATACTTTTTCAGTGTGGTCTACCTCTGGTGGTAGGGTCTCAGTGTGGTGTACCTCTCGTGGTAGGGTCTGTACTGTAGATAGGACTCAATGTAATGTGATGGCCAGTAATCCAGTGAAATCCATAGAAAACTTCTGTGTTTCGTTGACTTAATTCCTTAGATACAGAGTCAGATATTAGATATTAATTTAACAATGAAAATAATAACAACAAAGTCAAGTTATTTTACCTATTCATATCATTGTTTTTCGATTGTTTCGGAGAGTTGATCATATTGACATGTCTGATCTATAGCAGTTATATAACTGTATATTATCTGACCTGATCTATAGCAGTTATATAACTGTATACTATCTGACCTCATATATGGGTTCAATTAGACCATCCTCTTCGTAGATTCTTAAAGATAGGTTTTGCTTTTTCTATATCTCCAAAATTGTTAAATATTATATGTAACGGCTTGAATGATAGTGAAAGCTCTCACTTTTCGTAAAGATGGTTGTATTTGTTTCATCATCATCATCATTTTACATCCGCTTTTCCCTGCTTGCAAGGGTGGGACGGGAGCTGATTCTGGCTTGATTTCTACAGCTGGATGCCCTTCCTAATACCAACCTCATTTACAGTGAGTGCTGGGTGCTTTTTTTTGCGTGGCGCCTACATGTCCACTTTACAGTGAGTGGTGGGTGCTTTTTGCCGTGGCACCTCCACGACCACTTTGCAGTGGAATGATAGGGACCCCAGTCCTATAATCTCATTTCTACAGGTGAGTAAACTGGAGCAATGTGAAATAAAGTGTCTTGCTCAAGGAAACAACACATCACCCGGTCTGAGAATTGAACTCACAACCTTTCGATTGCAAAGCCAATGCTCTAACCACTAAGCCATGTTTATTTATATATTTGTGTGTATGTGACTTGGAAACTCTGTTAAAATTCTATGTATCAACGATTACGGTTCTCACTTCACAGCCGCCCCATTCGGTATACATGCTCGACGCTGCATGCTAACCACTCCCTCATGAATATATCATAGAACAGACAAGGGCGGGCGGAGGCTCCATAAGCCGCAATGTAGGCAACTCGTCTAGGAGAGCTACCACTCCGAATAAATTGGTGCGGGGTAGAGAAGTCCCCTAAGTCCAGTAAGACAACTTCCCTAGTGTTGGTGGCACGAATAAAAGCACCCAGTCCATGCTGTAAAATGGGGGGGGGGTAGATAGGGCCCCTAAATCCAGTAAGACAACCTCTCTAGTGCTGGTGGCACAAATAAAAGCGCCCAATCCATGCTGTAAAGTGGTGCTGGTGTTAGGAAGGGCATCCAACCAGTATAATAAATGCCAAAATTATGAGCACAACAAATAAGAATTGCAACAACTGCGTAAACAGCAATAACACTAACAATGTTAGGGCTGTGCACGGTAGTGGGGTGGCTAGTGAGGCCATGTGCGAGAACCCCCGACCGTCATCAAGCAATCGCACGAAAACAACTGCGTAAACAACAATAACTCTAACCATGTTAGAGCTGCGCAGGGAAGTGGGGTGGCTAGTGAGGCCATGTGTGAGAACCCCACAACTGTCATCAGGCAATAGCACAACAGGAAAAAGAATGAGACATCGCATCTCAGAGTTGCCACACTTAATATTGGCACTCTAACAGGTAGATCTGGTGAGATAGCAGAGATGCTGGAGAGAAGGCATGTGGATGTGTGCTGTGTGCAAGAGGTGAGATGGAGAGGTGCCTCTGCAAGACAAATCGCAGGCAAACATCGTAGGTATACGCGTTTCTGGGTGGGTAATGATGATGGGTTAGGTGGGTTGGGCATATTAGTGGCTGAGAGGTAGATCAATAAGACAATAGAAGTAGTTAGAGTTAGTAATAGAATAATTAAGCTTAGATTAGTTGTAGGCAAGAGACTACTGACAATCATCTCTGCCTATGCTCCCAGGCAGGCCTAGGTAAAGAAGAGAAAGACTGCTTTTACGAGCAACTTTTACAAACAGCCTCAATGACAGGGGACAGAGACATCGTTATGCTAGTGGGGGACTTCAATGGACATGTTGGACAGCTCCAGGATGGATACACTGGGGTACATGGAAGGCACGGTTATGGCTCAAGAAATGAAGAAGGAGTGAGGCTTCTTGAAATTTGTGATGCAAATGCACTAACCATTTGCAACACTAACTTCCAGAAGCCTACCAACCACCTAATAACCTACAAATCAGGCGAGCACATAAGCCACATTGACTTCCTGCTAGTTAGACAGTGAGACAGGCAGATGGTGTCAAATACTAAGGCATACCCCAGGGAAGAATGTATCCCACAGCATAGGTTAGTCGTTAGTGAGATCTCAGTAAGCAATAGAAAGAATGAGACACACGCGAAGGTGTGGAAAAGAAAGGTCTGGAAGCTAAAAGAACTTTCATTAAAATATAAATTTAGCAAAGCCCTTCAAGATGTGTATGACGAAAAGGAAGACGATTTAGAATCGATTGACATAGATGATAACAGGAATTTCTTGCGTGACTTACTGCAGGCTACTGAAGAAACTTGTAGTTGGGGCAGAGCTTCAACCAGACAGAGTGACCTGGTGGTGGAACAGCACAGTAGATAAGGCCATTAGAGACGAAAGACTGGTATGGAAGGCTTGGAAAAATGGTGGGAGTAGAGAAGGATACACAGCTGCTAAGAGAGAAGCTAGACATCAGGTGTTCTTAGCACGCAGGAAGGCTGAGAGTAGGAGATTTGCCAATGTTCTGCGATGGGAAGATCAGAGACGTGCGGTGTTCCGCATTGTAAGGCAGTGTGTCAATGCAAATCAGGATGTTGTTGGAGATAAGTGTGTCCGGAATGATGCCGGTGTACTTGGTGTCACGAATGATCAGAAAAAGGAGGCCTGGAAATGTCATTATGAGAAACTGATGAATGTGGAGAACGAATAGGACAGAGAGAAATTACCCCCAGTAGACCTGACTGACGAATATAGGGTACAAGAGGCAATTAAGGAAATGAGGAATGGTAAGGCTGCTGGACTGTCGGGGATAGTTGCTGAGATGCTGAAGACATCAGGAGAAGTAGGCACTAAACTAGTTGCATGCATCATTAATCAAGCTATATATGGTGATGTCATACCCAAAGACTGGTGCAGCAGTATCCTCATAAACTGCTACAAAGGTAAAGGGGATGCTCTAGAAAGGAGCAATTATAGGGGTATAAAACTGATGGATCAGGTTATGAAAGTGGCAGAGAGAATATTAGTGCAACTGATTAGAGAAAGGGTCAAATTAGATGAGATGCAGTTTGGTTTTGTGCCTGGGAAAAGTACAACAGATGCCCTCTTTTTAGTGAGGCAACTACAAGAGAGGTTCTTAAAGAAGACTAAGCCACTATACTTAGCTTTTGTTGACCTAGAGAAGGCCTTTGATAGGGTACCCCAATCTGTCATCTGGTGTAAGGAAACTAGGTGTAGAGGAATCGCTTGTGAGGGTAGTGCAAGCTATGTACAGGGGTGCTGTCAGTAAAGTGAGAATAGGAATGGAGTTTAGTGTGGAATTCCAGATACAAGTAGGTGTACGTCAGGGTTTGGTCCTCAGCCCGCTCTTGTTCATTATAGTCCTCCAAGCCATAACAGAGGAGTTTAAGACTGGCTGCCCATGGGAACTTCTCTATGCTGACGATCTGGTTCTTATAGCAGAATCAGTAGAGGAGCTAGAGAATAAATTCTAGCTATGGAAAGAGCAGTTGGAATCAAGAGGCCTGAGAGTGAACATAGCTAAAACAAGTGTTGATAAGTAGAAGAGAGGACAATACTCTGATTCCATCGGGGAAATGGCCATGTTCAATATGTAGGAAAGGAACTGGCATAAATTCTATAAAATGTACACAAAGCAGATCTTGAGTACACAAGAGATGTAGTGGGATAGCAGGAAAACTAACAGGCACGGAAAACTACCTATGCAGTAGATGTACAGGGAAAGTTGGCAGTAGTAATCGCAGTGATAGACATATTTTTCCAATGCAGGTGGGTTCTATAGAAGTGGTTGATAGCTTCTGGTACCTAGTTGATCAGATTAGCATGGGAGGAGGTGTTCCGAGGTCATAGTATCTAGAATAAGGACGAGTTGGAAGAAGTTTAGGGAACTGTTTCCTCTGCTGACGAAGAAGTGTTTCTCCCTGCGTATGAAAGGACAGTTATTTGATGCCTGTGTGAGATGCACGATGCTGCATGGTAGTGAGACATGGGCAGCAACTGCAGAAGATATGCAACAACTGGAGAGAAATGAAGCAAGCATGCTTCTTTGGATGTACAATGTCAATGTGCGTGAATGACCAAGCATAGACGAGTTGAGAAAGGAACTGGGTACAAGAGGGATAAGTTGTGGTGTGCAGGAGAGAAGGCTGAGATGGTATGGACATGTGATGTGCGTGGAAGATGACCACTGGGTAAAGAAGTGCCAAGAAATCCCAGTAGAAGGAAGACGCAGTAGAGGTAGACCACATAAAACATGGGCGGAGGTGGTGAGAGCAGACCTCAGACCACTGAAACTTACCGAGGAGATAACGAAGGACCTTGACAAGTGGAGAGATGTTGCGCTGAATAGGACCCAACCAACCCTTGCAAGCAGGGAAAAGCAGACGTAAAATGATGATGATGATGATGACGATGATGATGATGATATATATACATTGTTCACACTTCCAATAATATTATATACATTTTTTATAGTTATACATCTGTTTAATCTTTTCTCACCATATCTTGGAGAATCTTTCACCTTAAATTGTTCATTCAAATTATTTCTGTCTGTCTGTCTGTCTGTCTGTTTATTTATTGTTTATTTTTATTTCTATTCTTTTAATATGATTCACAGAATTATTTTCTCTCCTGGAGAGAGAGCAATAATTTATTCTTTGAATACATTACAGAATTTATTGTTGTTGTTGTCATTGATGTTATTCACCTTACATTTCTCTGAATAACAAGACTTAAAAAAAAAGAAAAACGAGATACATACATACATAAATATGTTATGTATATATACATACACACACACATATATATACACTTATATATACATATGTATGTACAATATATACATATTCACATACACACACACTTATACATATTTACATTTATATACATATATATATATATAAATATATATTTATATGTATATATATAAGTGTACATATATATATGTATAAATATTCATGTATATATATATATCTATATATATGTATATATATATATATATATAAATGAACATATATATATATGTATAAATATACATGTATATATATATATATATATGTATATATGTATGTATATATATATATATATATATATATATATATATATATATATATATTTATATATAGTGGTAGAACACTGGAAGGTAATATCCGTAGTGGTAGAACACTCAGTCCATGGGACGAGTTAGGTAGAAGTGGTTACACAACAGTTAGTTCACCATACCGAGAACAATTGTTTCACCTTAGCGGATCCTCAGCTCATAATGGACATGGTTATACGGAACAGGAAGGTCCATTACGAGATGAGGATCCGCTAAGGTGAAACAATTGTTCTCGGTATGGTGAACTAACTGTTGTGTAACCACTTATATATATATATATATATATATATATATATATATATATATATATATATATATATATATATATATATAGGATATATCTATACATGAAATATGTTTTTGGTTTAATTCAAGAGAGAATGGTTTAATAATAGGCGATGTTTCATTCTTCCTTGAAATACTAATCAAAGATGATAAAAAACTGTTAAGAAAGAAAAACGTTAAATTTAACAACAATTCATATGAAATATTTCACACCTCTTCTCCCTCTCTCTTGTAATATCTTCCTTAAATTCTATCCCTCCTTCACCACCACCACCACCACCACTAATAATTCAAAGGGATTTGAATTGTCAAGGATGACTAAGAAGATGTTGGGTTGAGAGAATTGTTAGAGCATCGAAAAGTAAAAAATGTTCTATTATATTTGTGAGTTCCAATCCTCTTGGTGTTCACTTTACTATTTATTCCACCAAAGTTGATATAACCCCTTCTGGACACTTCACAAAATGTTGTAACTTTTGAGTAAAATATGCAATGAGAGGTGATTCTGGGGTAAATCCCATAATTAGAGGTAACCTTAATGAAAACTTAACAATGGGAGGTAACTTTTGGGTAAACAGCGGTTTACTAACCTTCATCCTTGTTTACTGATGTGTACTGAGGCTTATTGGTATTTATTAGTCTTCGCTGGTGTTTACTGGTGTTTATACCTGTTCACTAATTTAAAACGCTGTTTACATTGTGGTTTATTGGTATTTTCTCCTGTTCACTGGTATTCACAATAGACTGATTCCTTGTTTCAGGAATGCCTACCACTTCTGTAGTAGAGTCTAATAAGACACCTGTGTGCTTCTGTGCATTTATTAGTGTACACATTTATATATATATACTAGCTCTTTCAACTGCGCAGAGGGTTCTATAGAAATAGTGGACAGCTTCCGTTACCTGGGTGACAAATTCAGCAGTGGGGGAGGGTGCTCTGGAAGTACAGTAGCTAGAGTCAGAACTGGATGGAAAAAGTTCAGAGAGCTTATACCACTATTAGCCGCTAAAGGTTTCTCCCTAAAAATGAAAGGCAGGTTGTATGATGCCTGCATACGAACAGCAATGTTGCATGGCAGTGAGACCTGGGCATTGTGTGCAGAGGATATACGCAGACTAGAGAGGAACGAAGCTTGCATGCTCCGCTGGATGTGTAATAGTAATATACGTGAACGGCAAAGCATAAACGAACTAAGGAAAACATTAGAAATAAGAGGGATCAGATGTTGTTTACTCGAGAGAAGGCTACGTTGGTATGGTCACGTGATGCGCATGAAAGACGATAGCTGTATAACAAAGTGCAGGGCAATAAAGATAGACGGTAGCCACGGAATAGGCAGACCCAGAAAAACCTGGGACGAGCTGATAAATTCCGACCTCACACACTTACACCTCTCCAAGACAATGTCACTGGACCGAGACCTTTGGCGGTACTCAGTAATAGAGAAGACCCGCCTTACCTAAATACAAAGTAAAACCTACTACAGTCAGTAGGCATCTCTAACAAAATACACCCTCGTCCCACCACCCCCACCCCATCCACACCGCCCCTTTCAATGTAAAGTTATGTTGGTGCCACAACATCCAGGCCGAAACAAATGAGATCGTGTAGGTGTCACGACAAAAAACACACAGTCCACGCTGTAATGTGGCCATCTAGGCAACACGGTAAAAACCTCCCAGTCCCACACTGTAAATGTGGTTGGTGTTAGGAAGGGCATCCAGCTGTAGAAAACCCGCCAGACAGTCCTATGCGAGCAAGGCAATCACTCTTGCCTCAAGTGGGAAAACCCCCGTCCAAACCCATGCAAGCGTGGAACACGGACGTTAAACGTTGATGATGATGATGATGATATATATATATATATATATATATATTGAAGGTCACAGAAAGAGTTATAGCGCAACTAATCAGAGAGCGAATTGATCTAGATGAAAAGCAGTTTGGGTTTGTGTCAAGTAAAAGTACTACAGACACTCTTTTCCGTGTATGACAACTACAGGAGAAGTACCTAACCAAAAGTAAACCCCATTACTTAACTTTTGTAGACCTGGAGAAAGCCTTTGACAGAGTCCCCCGCTCCATTATCTGGTGGGCTCTTAGAAAACTAGGGGTTGATGAATGGTTGATGAACAAGCTATGTATAAAGAAACAGTCAGTAAGGTTAGAATTAACAATGAATATTGTGATGAATTTAGTGTAAAAGTTGGCATTCACCAAGGCTCTGTCCTTAGCCACCTCCTATTTATTATTCCCTTCAGGCTATAACAGAGGAGTTCAAGACCTGCTACCCATGTGAACTTTTAAATGCAGATGATCTAACGCTCATAGCTGAATCGATGGATGAACTAGAGAATAAATTCCAAACATGGAAGCATGGCCTAGAATCAAAAGGCCTTAAAGTTAACTTGTCTAAGACTAAAGTTCTAGTACGTAGGAAGGAAAATAAGGCACATGTCCCCTCTGGGAAATGGCCATGCTCAGTGTGTAGGAAATGAATAGGCAGAAATTCCATCTTATGTCCCAAATGCAAAGTATGGATGCATAAAATATGTAGTGGGTTCACAGGTAAGCTATCTAAGAATGTAGATTTTATATGTGGCCGATGCTCAGGTGCAATAAGTAGCAAGTGCCCACAGGATACTAGCTCCTTCTATTGCCCAGATGGCTCTATAGAAATAGTTACCTGGGTGACAAAATCAGCAGTGGTGGAGGGTGTTCTGAAGGCACAGTAGCCAGAGTTAGAACGGGATGGAAAAAGTTCAGAGAGCTTATACTACTATTGGCCACAAAAGGTTTCTCTCTAAAAATGAAAGGCAGACTGTATGATGCCTGCATACGAACAGCAATGTTACATGGCAGTGAGACCTGGGCATTGTGTGCAGAGGATCTGTGCAGACTGGAGAGGAACGAAGCATGCATGTTCCGTTGCATGTGTATTAGTAATATACGTGAACAGCAAAGCATAAATGAACTAAGTGAGAAATTAGGTATAAGCGTGATCAGATGCTGTTTACTCGAGAGAAGACTATGTTGGTATGATCACGTGTTGCGCATGAAAGACGACAGCTGTATAAAAAATTGCAGGGCGATCAAAATTGATGGAAGTTACGGAGTAGGTAGACCCAGAAAAACCTGGGATAATTTGATAAATTCCGACCTTACATACTTACACCTCTCTAAGACAATGTCACTGGACTGAGATCTTTGGCTCTACGCAGTAATACAGAAGACCCGCTTTGCGTAAGTACAAAGCAAAACCTACAGTCAGCAGGCACCTCTTAATCAAATATCCACTCCCTCCCACTACCCCCCCCCCCATCAACACCACCCTTTCTCTGTAAAGTTATATTGGTACCACAACATCCAGTCCTAAATAAATGAGGTCGTGTAGGTGTCACGACAAAAAACACACAGTCCACACTGTAATGTGGCCGTGTAGGTAACACGGTAAAAACCCCCCAGTCCACACTGTAAACGTAGTTGGTGTTAGGAAGGGCACCCAGCTGTAGAAAACCTGCCAGGCAGTCCATACGAGCGAGACGACCAATCTTGCCTCAAACGGGACAACTCCCGTCTAAACCCATGCTAGCGTGGAAGATAGACGTTAAACAATGATGATATATATATATATATATATATATATATATATATATACATATATAATTGAAAATAAAAAAGAGATAAATCATAAGGGTTTGCCAGACTCAATTTAAGAATAAATCAAGAAAATAAATACAAACCAATATTGGGGTAACTACCCAGACAGCTTTTGGTGATGCTGTTTCACAATTTTAGTGAAGAGATTTACCAAGTGAAGGGTTTACTAATTTTACACCGACTGATGAGCAAAAGAATTGGTAATTCTCTTAACTAAAATTGCGAAACAGTTTCACCAAAGCTGTCTGGGTGTCTGGTAGTTACCCCAATATTGGTTTGTATTTATTTTCTTGATTTATTCTTAAATTGAGTCTGGCAAACCCTATTGTTCATAGTTAGTATCTTTTTCACCCTAGCAAATCTGGTCCCTTACGATTTAAACACATATATGTATATATCTGTATATCTGTGCTTATCTATCTTTTATATTCAATTATATTATACTGCTCGGAAAAATCTCTTTCCTTGAGCTATTTAATTGTAAGAGTCTATTTTGAGTTTCTAATCTAACCTTTTATATATATATATATATATATATATATATATATATATATATATATGCAGAGGTTATATTTAATTTGTTGGGATTCAACAAGCTTAAACATTTTTTATAACTGATGTAAAGCACTCAACAAATCAGTGGAGTAAATACACAATATATTAATAAATGGAAACTATATTTATAAAACCATATATACTATCCAGGAAGCTCCAAACGTTAAGGTTGTCTTTTTTCTGGGTATGTCAATATTTATTTATAAAACAAATCTGTATTTTATCTGATGAAAGCACACCATAATTTGCCTTGGTTGCCCTTGAAATATGTATAATAAAATAAATATGGTTTTATAAATATAGTTTCCATTTATTAATATATTGTATATATATATGTATATGTTATATATATATATATATATACATATATACATATAATAGTATAACACTGGTGGGTTCTATCCATAGTAGTAGAGTCCTCCATCTATGAGACGAGTTTGGTAGAAGTAGTTCCACAACAATTAATTCACCATTTCCGAGAACAATTGTTTCACCTGAGTCGGATCATCAGCTTGTACAATTGTTTTACCTTTTCTGTATAATCTCATTTAAACCCAGCTGATGATCCAACTAAGGTGAAACAGTTATTCTCAGAAATGGTGAGTTAACTGTTGTTGTGGAACTACATCTGTATATATATATATATGTATGTATATGTTAGTGTGTATGTGTATATGTATATATATATATATATATATATCATATATATATATAAGTATAGCTATATATATATATATTTAAAAGTTAAACAAGGTTCAATGAATAAATCAAAGAATGAGTTTTACAATAGATTGGAAGCACCCAACTAAAATAATTTTCCAGAGTTATTAATATTAATTCAAAATATTAACAAAATAGATATTCTTGTGATCAAGTATATTTTATTGTACATATTTCAGAGGTACTGAGTTAACTTCAACAGTACGTCCTCATCAGATAAAATAAGATGATGCATGACATACCCTGACATAGTAGATGGTTAAGATTCAGTCATGGTAGTCTACATCATGCATCATCTTATTTTATCTGATGAGGTTAACTCAGTACCTCTGAAATATGTATAATAAAATATACTTGATCACAAGAATATCTATTTTGTTAATATTTCGAATTAATATATATAAATATATATATATAACGTGGGTAATAAGTTTTGATATATTTGCGTTTGACTTTTGTTATCAACTGCGATGATTCCGGCCTTGTGCCAGGATGAAACGATCATCGGTAATTGAATATTTGAAAGTTTAAACATTCTTTGATTGTTGTTTACATTGTATATATATATATATATATATATATATCATCATCATCATCATTTTACGTCTGCTTTTCCCTGCTTGCAAGGATAGGATGGGTCCTATTCAACGCAGCATCTCTCCATTTGTCACAGAATTTTGTCATCCCCTCCATGAGCTTCAGTGATCTGAGGTCAGCTCTCACCACCTTCGCCTATGTTTTTCGTGGTCTTCCTAGACTGCGTCTTCCTTCTACTGGGATTTCTTGGCACTTCTTTACTCAGCGGTCATCCTCCATGTGCATCCCATGTCCATACCCATGCAGTCTTCTCTCCCACACACTACAACCTATTCCTCTTATACACAATTTCTCTCTCAACTCGTCTATGCTTAGTCGTTCACGCACATTGACATTGCACATCCAACAGAGCATGCTTGCCTAATTTCTCTCCAGCTGTCGCATATCATCTGCAGTTGCTGCCCATATCTAACTACTATGCAGCATCGCACATCTCACATAGGCATCATATAACCAACCTTTCTGGAGAAACCCTTCTTTGTCAATAGAGGAACCAGCTCCCTAAACTTCTTCCAACCCGTCCTTATTCTAGATACTATGGCATCAGAGCACCCTCCTCCCTTACTAATCTGATCACCTAGGTATCGGAAGCTATCAACCACTTCTATAGGTCCTACCCACATTTGAAAAATATGTCTATCACTGCGACTACTACTGTCAAATTTCCCTGTACATCTACTGCATATATAGTTTTCCCTACCTGTTAGCTTGCCTGCTATCTCACTACATTTCTTGTGTACCCAAGATCTGCATTGTGTACATTTTATAGAATTTATGCCAACTCCTTTCCTACATATTGAACATGACCATTTCCCTGATGGAATCAGAGTAGTGTCCTCTCTTCTTATCAACACATTTGTCTTAGCTAGATTTACTCTCAGTCCTCTTGATTCCAACTGTTGTTTCCATAACCAGAATTTATTCTCTAGCTCCCCTACTGATTCTGCTATAAGTACCAGATCGTCAGCATAGAGAAGTTCCCATGGACAGCCAGTCTTAAACTCCTCTGTTATGGCTTGGAGGACTATAATGAACAAGAGAGGGCTGAGGACCGAACCTTGATGTTTCTCCTACATGTATTTGGAATTCCTCACTAAACTCCATTCCTACTCTCACTTTACTGACAGCACCTCTGTACAAAGCTTGCACTGTCCTCACAAGCCATTCCTCTACACCTAGTTGCCGTAGGGACCACCAGATGACTGATTGGGGTACCCTATCAAAGGCCTTCTCTAGGTCAACAAAAGCTAAGTAAAGTGGCTTATTCTTTTCTAAGAACCTCTCTTGTAGTTGTCTCACTAAAAAGAGGGCATCTGTTGTACTTTTCCCAGGCACAAAACCAAACTGCATCTCATCTAATTTTACCCTTTCTCTAATTAGCTAATATCCTTTCTGCCACTTTCATAACCTGATCTATCAGTTTTATGGCCCTATAATTGCTCCTCTCCATAGCCTCCCCCTTTACCTTTGTAGCAATTTATAAGGATACTGCTGCACCAGTCTTTGGGTATGACTCTGTCATATATAGCTTGATTGACGATGAGTGCAAACAGTTTAGTTCCTACTTCTCCTGATGCCTTCAAAAGCAAAAGGTGGTTGTGACTTTGTAGTTTATACAACATTAATGATAATAATATATATTCATTTAAAAAAAAGTTAATCATGTAGAAAATCGTACCCAACTCATTGTCCATTACCCCATCAAATTCATAGAGAATTCTCTGTAGGAATACACCATAATTCTTATGAATGAGAGTTACAATTAAAACTAGCAGACAGCTGCACTTAATATACTTAATATATTCTAAATTCTTTTATCTCAGATGACACTAAGTGTAAAAAAAAAAAAAGAATTGATAAATTCTTCACGAAAACGATTTATATTCTATACCTAAGAATGAAGAGGATTCTAAAGTTCTGGAAACCTAAAACCAAACTTTCATTTCTATTCGAAATAGAAGGTTGTTACTTAACAGGAAAAAAAAAAGTAAACTTAATATGAACTTTATATATTTGAACATTATAAGTTCAACCAGAGAATTTTCAATTGTTTTTTTAAATTTGTATATTTTTAAAAAAAATCAAATTATTTTCCTGTATTCTGTTCTGGTTCTAGGCACTGTTGTTTTACACAAACAACAATATTTTTTTATTTATTTATTCCTTACCAAAGATATATAATCCCATTTGAGTTTGGAAAGATTTTGGTAATAAAAGACACTTAGACTTTGTAAGATCTAATCTTAAAGAGAATCTTGGGAAATTAAAATCCCTGAAAATTTCAAGAAGCAAGCAAGCAAGGAAGCAAGCAAAAAAAACCCCGAAACAAAAAAAAACAAATATATATATATATAAACTCATGCACACACACACACACACACACACACACACATATATATATATATATATATATATATATATATATAGAGAGAGAGAGAGAGAGAGAGAAAGAGGCATAGAGAGAGAGAGAGAGAAAGAGGCATAGAGAGAGTGAGAGAGAAGAGAGAGAGAGAGAGAGAGAGAGAGAGAGAGAGAGAGAGAGAGAGAGTGAGGGGAGTAATATTTCGACAAATACAATTCTCCTTTCTTTTTTCCTTTCCTTCTTCTTCAGTAAATTTCTAAATAAATCTATTTTATTGCAATAAAAATTGAAAGAAACTAAGGATCCTGAACAATTTCTCTTATGCGTGTGTATATATATAAAAAAAAAAAAAAAAAAAATATATATATATATATGAAGGCACATGGCGTAGTAGTTAGAGCATTGGGCTTGCAATCGAAAGGTTGTGAGTTGAATTCTCAGACCGGGTGATGTGTTGTTTCCTTGAGCAAGACACTTTATTTCACATTGCTCCAGTTTACTCAGCTGTAGAAATGAGATGATAGGGACTGGGGGCCCTATCATTCCACTGCAAAGTGGTCGTGGAGGTGCCACGGCAAAAAAGCACCCAGCACTCACTGTAAATGAGGTTGGTGTTAGGAAGGGCATCCAGCTGTAGAAATCAAGCCAGAATCAGTTCCCGTCCCACCCTTGCAAGCAGGGAAAAGTGGACGTAAAATGATGATGATGATATGTCTGGCTGTATGTGTATGTGTAACAATGTGCGCGTGTGTGTGTATATATATATATGTCTGTCATTCTATGTATGTGTGAGAGTGTGTGTGTGTGTCTGTATATATGTATATATATGTCTGTCAATCTATGTATGTGTGAGAGTGTGTGTGTGTCTGTATATATGTATATATATGTCTGTCTATGTATCTGTGAGAGTGTGTGTGTGTGTCTGTATATATATATATATATATATGTCTGTCAATCTATGTATGTGTGAGAGTGTGTGTGTGTCTGTATATATGTATATATATGTCTGTCTGTCTATGTATGTGTGAGAGAGTGTGTGTGTGTGTCTGTATATATGTATATATATGTCTGTCTGTCTATGTATGTGTGAGAGTGTGTGTGTGTGTCTGTATATATATATATATATCATCATCATCATCATCATCAACGTTTAACGTCCGTGTTCCACGCTTGCATGGGTTTGGACGGGAGTTTTCCCACTTGAGGCAAGAGTGGTTGTCTTGCTCGCATAGGACTGTCTGGCGGGTTTTCTACAGCTGGATGCCCTTCCTAACACCAACCACATTTACAGTGTGGGGCTGGGAGGTTTTTACCATGTTACCTACACGGCCACATTCCAGCGTGAACTGTGTGTTTTTTTTGACGTGACACCTACACGATCTCATTTGTTTCGGCCTGGATGTTGTGGCACCAACATAACTTTACATTGAAAGGGGCGGTGTGGATGGGGTGTGGGGGGGGGGGTATTTTGTTAGAGATGCCTACTGACTGTAGTAGGTTTTACTTTGTATTTAGGTAAGGCGGGTCTTCTCTATTACTGAGTATCGCCAAAGGTCTCGGTCCAGTGACATTGTCTTGGTGAGGTGTTAGTGTGTGAGGTCGGAATTTATCAGCTCGTCCCAGGTTTTTCTGGGTCTGCCTATTCCGTGGCTACCGTCTATCTTTATTGCCCTGAACTTTGTTATACAGCTATCGTCCTTCATGCGCATCACGTGACCATACCAACGTAGCCTTCTCTCGAGTAAACAACATCTGATCCCTCTTATTTCTAATTTTTTCCTTAGTTCGTTTATGCTTTGCCGTTCTCGTATATTACTATTACACATCCAGCGGAGCATGCAAGCTTCGTTTCTCTCTAGTCTGCGTATATCCTCTGCACACAATGCCCAGGTCTAACTGCCATGCAACATTGCTGTTCGTATGCAGGCATCGTACAACCTGCCTTTCATTTTTAGGGAGAACCCTTTAGCGGCTAATAGTGGTATAAGCTCTCTGAACTTTTTCCATCCAGTTCTGACTCTAGCTACTGTACTTTCAGAGCACCCTCCCCCACTGCTGATTGTGTCACCCAGGTAACGGAAGGTGTCCATTATTTCTATAGAACCCTCTGCGCAGTTGAAAGAGCTAGTATTTTGTGGGCACTTGCTGCTACTTATTGCACCAGAGCACCGGCCACATGTAAATCTATGTTCTTAGTTAGCTCACCTGTGATCCCACTACATCTTTTATGCACCCATACTTTGCATTTGGGACACAAAATGGAGTTTCTACTTACGCCTTTCCTACACACTGAGCATGGCCATTTCCCGAAAGGGACCGCCGCCTTATTTTCTTTCTTCCAAACTAGAACTTTAGTCTTAGCCAGGTTAATTTTAAGGCCTTTTGATTGTAGGCCGTGCTTCCATGTTTGGAATTTCTTCTCTAGCTCGGCCATTGATTCAGCTATGAGTGTTAGGTCATCTATATATATATATATATATATATATATATATATATATATATATATATATGTCTGTCTATGTATGTGTGAGAGTGTGTATGTGTCTGTGTGTCTGAGTGTCTGTGTGTCTGTATCTGTGTGTCTGTGTCTGATTGGGGAGTGCCTGTGTCTATGTGTCTGTGCGTCTGTGTGGAGGAGTGTCTGTGTCTGTGTATGTGTGTCTGAGTGTCTGTGTGTCTGTGTGTCTGTGTGTCTGTGTGTCTGTGTGTGTCTGTGTGTCTGTGTGTGTGTGTCTGTGTGTCTGTGTGTCTGTGTGTCTGTGTGTGTCTGTGGGTCTGTGTGTGTGTGTCTGTGTGTCTGTGTGTCTGTGTGTCTGTATGTGAATGTATGCAGGATTTAACCAAACCTAATCACTTCCAGACTACCAGATGTCTTGATCCTAACATAAGTCTTTAAGTCACCATCTTGAGACCCGAATCAACCATAACAGTTTATGATTAAGCAGGGTACAAATTGTTGTCCTTAAATGCTCGCAGTTTATGCAACAAGATGCATCTGTTTAACTCCTACGTCAGAAGCATCGACCCTGACTTCATCACAGTCACGGAAACATGGCCACATTCCTTACTCTGTGATGGTGTTTTCAGCATTACAGGGTACAACCTTTTCCGCAAGGACCGCATTAATCGCCGTGGTGGTGGCGTGATGGTCTACGTTCGTTCAAACTTTTCGGTAATTCCTTGCATTGATTTGAACGAATCACAAGAAGTTTTTTTTTGTGACATATGTATGACCATGTCAACACTTCTGCTTGGTGTTGTTTATCGCCCCCCAAACTACCACCAGGACACACAGCTTTGCAATATCCTCAGAGCTGCTGCCAGGAAAACAGCCACTTATGTGTTTATTGCAGGTGACTTCAATTGGGAAACCTTTCGTTGGCCACAAAGTGCAAACGATTTCCTTGAGCTAGTGCTGGACTCAAACTGGTCACAAATAGTCATCTCTCCAACAAGAGGTGACAACACTGGACCTGATCTTCACCACTACTCCTGAAGTGGTTATCAGTTGTACTACTGAGGAACCTCTAGGCGACTCTGATCATGCTATGATCATTGCCAATATGGCTCTTCCAGGCAGCAACAAAAACCAGAACCATCTCCAATCTGCTTGCAATTTGGGAAACTTCAGCGGTCCGACTTGCCAGGAAAGAACGTCGGAATGCTGAACTGCATAAATCAGATGCCAACAGGAAAAAGCGGAATAAATCTTCCAACCATCTCAAGCAAGTGACAAAAAAGGCAGTGCTTGAATTTGAACAGTGCATAGCAACCAATCCTGACAGTAAGATGTTCTGGAAATATGTATATTCAAAGCAGAGACCACACTCTCCAGTTGGTCCTCTTCGCAATCCCCACACAAGTCAGATCACTGAAGATCCCAAAGAATGTGCAGAACTCATTGCTGAGTGTTAGCAAGCATTTTTACTGTTGAAAACCAAAATGTACCATCTCCACCATCTCTAACATCAAATTCCATAACAACTATGGAATTTACACCTGCAATGTTGCGACGTCACCTTAAGAATAAGCGCAATTATGCCTCCCTGGTCTTGATGGTGTTACATACCTGCTTCTCAAATGTGGTGGGTACTTCCTTTTGCACCAGCTTTCTTTCTTCTTTCAATACTGTCTCAATAATGGTGCTACTCCGGAGTAGTGGAAAACTCCCAGTATCATTCCCCTGTTCAAAGAGGGCAACCGCACGTCACCTGTCAACTATCGTCCAGTCAGTCTTACTAGCTGTATTGCCAAACTGATGGAATCCTGTGTCAGAGAAACACTTTGGAACTTCTGGAGCTCTCACAGCCTCATCCGGCCCTCGCAGTTTGGATTTATCCCTAACTCCAGCTGCTGTGATCAGCTTATCGAGTTCCTTGAAGACATTACCTGGATCACTGGCAGTGGCTTATGGGTGGATGTTTACCTTGACTTCGCTAAGGCTTTTAATTCTGTGCCACACAAAAGACTTATGGCGAAACTCTCAGCAATGGGGGTGAAGGATGATCTTTTTAACTGGTTGAAATCCTTCATTCTCAGCCGAAAAAGGGTAGTCACGGTTCTAGGACAGCATTCTTCACCATATGAGGGGTCATCTGGTGTACCACAGGGATCTGTTCTTGGTCCCCTTTTGTTTGTGGCATATATTAATGACATAGATGGCAACTTAAAGAATGCCACAGTACTGAAATATGCAGATGACATCAAGCTGTACCTTGAAATCAAAAGGACTGATCCTGAAATCTATAACTCTTTCCTACAATCAGACCTGGACACAATGCAGCAGTGGATCACAGACTGGCAACTGAAGCTGGCTGTGGACAAGTGTACCACCATGCATTTTGGGAGGAAAAATCCAGCGTCCACATACTCCCTCCACAACACGGATATCAAGAAGTCCTCTTGTGAACGTGACCTGGGCATTACGGTCAGCAGCGTTTTGCGTTGGACAAAGCATGTCTCTAAGATTGTCAAGACGGCCGAGGGTGTCTTGGCATCACTCAGCAAGACCTTTGTTAGGCGCTCTCCAGACATCTATTTAAAGCTGTATACAGCTATGGTACGACCACACTTGGAATTTGCATCATCAGTCTGGAACCCCTATCTTGCTCAGAACATTGACCTGCTGGAAACTGTTCAGAGACGTGCAACCAAGCACATACCCTCCATCAGTCACCTACCATACTCTGAACGCCTTTCTTCCCTGGGCATCGATTCATTGAAGCTCCGACATCTGGCAATGGACTTGGTAAACACCCACAAAGTTATTAACCATCTTGCCAACAACAACCCTGAACACCTTTTTGATCTCCATGTGTCTAACACATGTGGACATGCCTACAAAGTCAGAAAACAGCACAGCTCCCATGACTTTCGTAGACATTTTTTCACGCTCAGAGTTGCTGAAGCATGGAACAAACTACCTGCATCAGTTGTTAGCTGCCGAGACACTGCATCCTTTAAAACCCTCATGCTTCCCGAAATTTGCCAAAACTACACCCGATGTACCCCTTCCATACACATGCACACGTGTATATCATGACTCATGCACTGTTCATTTTCCTGACGTTTGTACATTACCCTATGTACTATACATACACTTTTTGATGAGTTGTAGTGCACCTGAGCACTGTACACAATATTTTCATTATTATTATTATTTCATTATCAACTTTAGTTGTTTGAAACATTCTTCTGCTCTTGTCTCTTGCAGGAACTTCGTGGCAACATCAGAGTCCATTGTCGTCTTCGACCTGTCTTTCACACAGATGTACACAATGATCCAGCGGCATTGGTTAGGTGAGTATACAACTTATTGGACCTGAACTGTGGTATTCTATATAATGTAGCAGTCACCAACCAGTGGTCCATGGACAACTGGTGGTCTGCAGAAGAATTTAATGTATTTATCTTTTTAAAAAATTCATATTGGTGGTCCGTAGGATTCAAACTTATGAACTTAGTGGTCCATGAGGTCAAAAAGGTTGGCAACAGCTGATATAAAGCATTGGGGATTGTCTGGCCACTTCCTCTTCGCACTTGTCGGCATCGAGACCCCAGGCATACTTGGACCCCGTACTGCCGAGCTCCTCCACAAGATTGGAATGTCAGCAGCCCACTTAAGGAAGGATCCCGCGAAGTGGGGTGGCTGTTACAGCCGCTGTCACTGGCCATTGTCTGCAGAAATACTTTTGCGGTCTTGTCCATGGGGCACAGGCCTAACACTTCTCTGCCCTAGAGACCATCACCCTCCCTCTCTCATTCTTCTGTGACCCTACAGCATTTGCCTTTCCCTTCATTTTCAATTTTTGAATATTGGTAGTGTTGTTATTTGAAGCAGATTTGTTTATGATTTTGGGGGGTTCTTATTAATAAAACTTTTTTTCTTTAACTCTTTAGTATTTACATTACTCTATATATACTATTGTATTTTCACAGTAAAGGCTTTACCTCACATAATATCTCACATACCATTTACATTACTCTATATATACTATTGTATTTTCACAGTAAAGTCTTTACCTCACATAATATCTCACATACCATTAACATTACTCTATATATACTATTGTATTTTCACAGTAAAGGCTTTACCTCACATAATATCTCACACAACATTTACATTACTCTATATATACTATTGTATTTTCACAGTAAAGACTTTACCTCACATAATATCTCACATAACATTTACATTACTCTATATATACTATTGTATTTTCACAGTAAAGACTTTACCTCACATAATATCTCACATAACATCTCGTATACGAGAGACGTGTGTTGACGTGTGTGAACAAGCTCGGCTACCGAGTTGGATTTACTTACTAAAAAGTGAGTTTTGATTAATTTTTTTATACTGTAATATACGTTAACCCCTTGCCTGGGTCGTCAAACTTTGAGTTTATTTATTTTCGCCCCTTTTTGGGGCGAATTTTCCTTTTAAAAATTTATTACGGCAAACTGATAGAAATGGACGGAATTTTCACATCTCATCCTAACGAGAAAGCCACGCCCCCTAAGGAAGGTGATACAGACAAGCTAGAAGCACAAGGCTCTAAGTCTTCTCTCCTCACTTCTGCAAAAGAAACATGGAACACGGAATTAAAAGAAAAAATTGTAAAAATGGGTGAAAACCCAGAAAGTCACATAAACGCAGACAAAAACAACAATGACAATAACAGCAATAGTCACAACACCAACCAAGGAAAAAATAACGATATCACCAAACAAAGCGAACCCACTACTGGTGCCTCCTTTGCACAGGCGGTCCGAAAAACACAGACCTGCAAGCAACTGGACATTACAACTCTGAGAGAAAAGATGAAGGAAGCAAAACAGTATGTAACTTTCAAAGAACGAGGAGACTTCACAATCACCTCCCCACAAGAAATCAAAAGAGACACGATACTAAGAACGATATCTTTCAGAACAATTTCCAACATAACAAGGAAACCAGCTCAATTATCCCAAAAAGAAATTGAGCTGGTCTTAAAAAATGTGTGGAGTGATATATCGTTCATACAAAAAGGGCCACTCTATGGGAATATAACGGTGCTAATGAAGGATCAATTGACGGCCAGGAAATACTCTGTGTCGCCAATTGTTTCCAAGCTACACACATTTTCCCCCACATATTTGGGGAAAAGAACTCAAAAAATAAGAGTCTCCGGAATCCGGCCAAGTGCATGCATTTCCTGGGTACTAACAGGATTTTTAGAAGACGAGGACGGAATCTTCTCAGTAGGAGAAGTCACCACAGACGTTTTCGGCGGTTTGAGCGTGGAGGTTCTGGTCCAAATAAGACCAGAACGAATAGCTAGAATACCACAGAGGGTGTCCCTCGATGGAGAAACATTTATATACATTTCAGCCGAGGGTAGGAGGCCCATATGTTACTACTGTTCAAGCAGGGGTCATCTAAGGGCTGCCTGTCCTCAATTGACAAAAAAAAGGCTCTTTTGCCTACACCCCACACACCACCACTGCCACCACCACCACCACCACCACCACCACCACCACCACCACCACCACCACCACCACCACAACAACAAAAACAACAACAACAACAACAACAAAAACAACACGGAAAAACAACACAAGACACGGTCCCACCCAAAACAACTCCCAAAACACACACAAACACAACAAAACCCCAAAATACACTACTACCTGACAGCACGGACGAGGACCCAGCTGAAACGGCACCTAGTGACGAAGAGGGGGGACCCTTCCAACCTGTAAAAAGAAAAAAAAGAAAACACCACACGAACATAAACGAAACAAACACACAACCACCAACAAAAACGATACAAACAGAACAAACAAAATCCACCCCACCCCAAAACATAACACATACAACAAAACGCAAGCACACACAAGAACAACAAACAAACACAACACAAATAAAACAGTATACATACATTAACACAAATAACAAAGAACTAGTAAAAACGATACACAAAGACCCTTCGGTGGAAACTGAAGGGCAATTCTTTGCAAGCGCGGCCAACAAACCGCATTTAAAAATGATAAGACTCCCAATGGACACCTATGCAAAACTAAGAGAGAACTTTCCTGAGGACGTGGGGAAAACATGTACTCGACCCTATAACCGCGTCCTCTTGAAACGTTTCCCCACCCACACCTCACCAAACACCCCCACCCCACCACAGAACAACACCCCACCAAACAACCCCTCCAATACGCCCATGGATATTGTGCAACCTGCTCCTCAGGAGCCGAACAGGTAGGTCCTTCCTCTTTTAACCAACATGGCTGATATAAGAGTTGGGTGTCTGAATGTACGCGGCCTGGGACTGTCTTGGAAACAAGGCAAACTTTTAAACGATCTCAGGTCGCATAGAATGGATGTAATGGCTATTTGCGAGTCCAGGATCAGCAGCGAGCACCAACTGGCGCCCCTCTTCGACGACTTTGAGATCTTCGCATCTCTCTGTCAACCGGGGGGTGGGGGTGGAGTTGTCGTTCTGCTGCGAAAACACCTGGGCCTCGCCATACATACAGAAGGTGCACCTGGATACGGAGGGTCACCTGGATGTTTTAGACGTCGGCAGTAGTGAAAGTGGAGCCCTTAGACTAATTGCTGTGTACGACCCTTTTTGGGCAGCGCGGCCGGAATACTTCCAACGTCTGGAAACTTTTCTGGGAACGTCCCGCTCCTTGCTTTTAGTGGGGGACTGGAATGGTATCCTGGATGCACGTTGGGACTATGTAGGGCATGTGCCAATAGAGGGGGGTGTAAAAGCCTCAAAAGGTTAATCGGCCGATTTGACCTGGCCGATAGATATCGACTAGATTTTCCGACTGTACCACTATGGACGTGGACCAATCGCAGCGGAACATCTAGGTCGTACCTAGATAGGGTCCTAGTTAGAGAGAAGGATAGGGACACATTTAGCTGTCCAAAAATGTTCATGGTTGACTATTCGGATCACAAGTTAGTGACCTGCATAGCCAACCTTGATAGAACCCATAGACAGGGACCCGGTTACTGGAAGCTGAACTTGTCCTTACCGACAAGCAAAGCTTACAGTAAACGGATTAGCACGTTAGTTAAGCAGAGTTTGACAGGGGAAATTGTCAACAACAGGTGGTGGAGCTCTCTTAAGAGAGCAATTAGAATAGAATCGATAGGTTTTAGTCAGGAATTAGCAAGGGATAGGAACAAGACGGAAAGGGAATTAGTAGATAGAGTAGAAGAGGCGATTAGGAGTGGCAATGTAGCCGGCGTGCCGGCATCAAGAATGGCCTTAGACCAGTTCTTTGAGGTGAAGCATGAAGGCTGCGTTGTCAGGAGTAAAATACGTGCTCTGGGTAATGAGGGAGCCAAAGCTGTTAGCTGGGCCCGAGTGAAGAGGCAAAAAGTGGGAACAAGTCCACGATTCGGTCTTTGAAGGACCAGGATGGGCGTGTGATCCTTGAACCTGGGCAGATGTTTGCGGCCTTTCAGTGGTACTTTGCACGACTGTTCGAGAGGGGCGGCGCGCCGGGTGAGACTATGGATTTCAATCCATACCTCGACGGTCTGCCGCGCCTCTCGGACGCGGAGGCGAAGTCCTGCGAAAGGCCGATTTCAGCTGCTGAGATAGGGGCGGCACTGAGCCAATGCGGCAAACGCAAATCCCCGGGTCTCGATGGTCTACCATACGAGCTATATGTAGCGATGCCGGACTTGTTCTCCGATATCCTCGAAGCGGTCTACTGCAACTGGCAGCAGAACGGGAGAATTCCCAGTTCTGTGACCAAGGATGAGGAAGGATGAGAACAAGGGGGATGACATAAGTAACTTCAGGCCCATAACTCTGCTAAATACAGAGTTAAAGATTTTGGCCAAGGTGTTAGCGAAGAGGTTGGCGCTTGTCGTCGGAAACCTGGTGGGAGAAGCGCAGACATGCGCTATCCCGTCCAGGTCCATTCACGACAATCTCCACCTTATGCGATACATCATAGAGAGGGTAGGGAATGAACCCGGCTTTGGTGGGGCCCTGATCAACTTGGATCAATCTAAAGCTTTCGATAGGGTTGACCATCGTTACCTGGATGCGGTGCTCGCGGCGGCAGGCTTCGGACCCGTTTTCAGGGGTTGGATTGCTGCGATGCACAGCAGCAACGTCTGCTCAAGGGTCAAGGTGAACGGCCACCTCTTGGAGCCGTTCCAAATCATGCGATCCATCCGACAGGGATTCCCTCTCTCCTCCCTTCTGTATGTGCTGGCTCTTGAGCCACTACTGCGGAAGTTGGAGCGGTTGCAGGGCATCCCTTTGTAACCGGGATTGCAGAAAGCGGCGTCAGCCTCCGCCGATGACGTGACAGTAATGGTGTCGAAAACCTCGCAAATCAGTGAGATCGGCACCTTACTGGAGAAATATGAAAGGTTTACAGGAGCCAAGCTGAACCGGGACAAGTCCGTCGGTTTGCAACTCGGAACATGGAGAGGCAAACCGATGCCCTCCAACGACGTCGTCGGACGCTGGACGGAGGGCCCGGTGAAGCTGCTTGGTGTCTGGTTCGGACCAGACCTCCAGGTGGAGAAAAACTGGAACGAGGTAACGGCCAGGGTGTTTGCACTCACCCAGAAGTGGGCCCAGTGCAAACTATCCCTGAAAGGTCGAGCGGAGGTGGCGAATACTTATATAGCATCCGTCATCTACTACCGCTTGACCGTAGTGTCTTGCCCAGTGAAAAGACTCGCCAAAATGGAGTGCGCGCTGTTCCAATTTCTTTGGAACAAGCGGGCCCCTTTGGTGAGGAGATCCATCTGCTGTCAACACCCTTCGAAAGGAGGGCTGGGGATGCCGTGGCTACAGATGCGTAAACACGCATTAAGGCTACGGCACCTCCAGGTATTCCTCACCGGTCAACCGGTGTGGGCCCCGTTTGTGAGGCGAGCCTTTCCCAGACTCGTCTCGCTCACCGAGCTGTAATCCTGAGTCAAGCAAAGACCGAGAAAAGTGGGCGACTGGCACATTGAATGTGCCCAGGCGCTCACGGCCCTCTGGAAAGCGGACCCGGCAATCAGTAGAGACTCCACCTCGACATTCTATAGAGGGTTGGTACGCAGCAGGTGCGACGATGCTCTCGGAGAAGCTCTAGGCATGGAAGAAGATGAACTGGCCAGTCTGTTCGGTAGGACGTTTGGCCCTGGACCGATGGACAACTTCCAAAAGTCCCTGGCTTGGCAGTGGTACCGAGGGGCTCTACCCGTTCGAGACAAGCTCCACAGGCATGGGAGCCTGGGTAGGGATCCTTTGAATAAGATCTGTCCGAGATGCATGCATGACGATGAAACCGTTGCGCACGCATTCGTACACTCCCCAGGCATTGCTGACCTGTGGGGCTATGTGGAACGACTACTGTCGAGGGTGGGACGAATCCGATTGACCACCAAGTCCATTGTCACGATCAAACCGCCTCCCCCTTTCAAAAACGAAGGAGAGGCGGTTTTTCTCTGTGTGATAGCCATGGCTAAAGAAGTTGTATGGTGGACGAGGCTGAAAGGGCTGAGGTCAGACACCTTTCTCTCCAGCCAACAACTGGTCCCCTTTTTCAAATACCATTTTAAAAGAAGGATCAGAATGGAGAGAGAGGTGCTCTACCCCAGCAAGTTTTATGAAAGGTGGGTGAAAGTAGGGAGAATGGCCAGAGTGAATGGGTCTTCTCTCTATATCAGCCTGTATGTGAAAGAAGAGGAAAAAGAGGAGACGAGGGAAGCACCTACTCTTTGTGCTCCTGAGGAGAAGGGTTGCACATTTTTTCCGGGGTGTGTGCGACCCATGTTAATGCCCCCTCCCTATTGAGGACTTCGTTTGTTGTTGTTATTTCATTGTTATATTTTTGTACTCGTGAATTATATGTAAACTTCCCCCCTTGTATCTGTCCCTACCTTTTGTGCCCTGGTGGCAAATAAAGAAATCACTCTATATATACTAGTGTATTTTCACAGTAAAGACTTTACCTCACATAATATCTCATATAACATTTACATTACTCTATATATACTATTGTATTTTCACAGTAAAAACTTTACCTCACATAATATCTTACATAACATTTACACTATCTATATATACTATTGTATTTTCACCGTAAAGTCTTTACCTCACATAATATCTCACATAACATTTACATTACTCTATATATACTATTGTATTTTCACAGTAAAGTCTTTACCTCACATAATATCTCACATAACATTTACATAACTCTATATATACTATTGTATTTTCAGAGTAAAGTCTTTACCTCACATAATATCTCACATAACATTTACATTACTCTATATATACTATTGTATTTTCCCAGTAAAGTCTTTACCTCACATAATATCTCACATAAAACATTACATGACTCAATATATACTATTGTATTTCCACAGTAAAAGCTTCACCTCACATAATATCTCATAATATTTACATTACTCTATATATACTATTGTATTTCCACAGTAAAGTCTTTACCTCACATAATATCTCATAATATTTACATTACTCTATATATACTATTGTATTTCCACAGTAAAGTCTTCACCTCACATAATACCTCACATAATATTTACATTACTCTATATATACTATTGTATTTCCACAGTAAAGTCTTTACCTCACATAATATCTCACATAACATTTACATTACTCTATATATACTATTGTATTTCCACAGTAAAGTCTTCACCTCACATAATATCTCACATAATATTTACATTACTCTATATATACTATTGTATTTCCACAGTAAAGTCTTTACCTCACATAATATCTCACATAACATTTACATTACTCTATATATACATCTGAACATCCTGAGCTCATTATGAACAGCATGTACAGCATCTGTGCCACGTAAGCGGAAAAAACATCCCAAAAGTGCAATTTGGGAGACTGCAGCAGTCCGTCTTGCCAGAAAAGATCGGCGCAATGCTGAACGTGAGTACAAACTTCACAAATCAGACATTAATAGGAAGAGGCGAAATAGATCGTCCAACCACCTCAAACAGGTGACAAAAAAGGCAGTGCTTCAATTTGAGCAGCGCATAGCAACCAGCCCTGACAGTAAGGTGTTCTGGAAGTATGTTCACTCAAAGCAGAGGCCTCACTCTCCAGTTGGTCCTCTTCGTAATCCCCACACAAGCCAGGTTACTGACGACCCCAAGGAATGCGCAGAGTTCATTGCTGAATGCTATGCAGGCATTTTCACTATTGAAGACCAGAGTGTACCATCTCCACCACCTATGACACCGGACTCTATTACAACCATGGAATTTACACCTGCAATGCTGCGACGTCACCTAAAAAATAAACGCAACCATGCCTCTCCTGGTCTTGATGGTGTTACGTACCTACTTCTTAAACGTGGTGGGTACTTCCTTCTGCACCAGTTATCACGCTTCTTCCAATTCTGTCTGAACAATAGTGCTACTCCAGAACAGTGGAAAACTGCCAGTGTCATTCCTCTGTTCAAAAAGGGTGACCGCACATCACCTGTGAACTATCGTCCAGTCAGTCTTACTAGTTGCATTGCCAAACTGATGGAATCCTGTGTCAGAGAAACACTTTGGAACTTCAGGAGCTCTCACAGTCTTATCCGGCCCTCGCAATTCGTATTTATCCCCAACTCCAGCTGCTGTGATCAACTTATAGAGTTTCTTGAGGACATCACCCGGATCACTGATGGCGGCTCATGGGTGGATGTTGTTTACCTTGACTTTGCGAAAGCCTTCAATTCTGTGCCACACAAAAGGCTTATGGCAAAACTCTCTGCAATAGGTGTGAAGGATGATCTTTTTAACTGGTTGAAGTCCTTCATTCTAAGTCGAAGAGAGGTAGTCACGGTTCTGGGACAGCATTCCTCACCATATGAGATGTCATCTGGTGTACCACAGGGATCTGTTCTTGGCCCCCTTTTGTTTGTGGCATATATTAATGACATAGATGCCAACTTAAAGAATGCCACAGTACTAAAGTACGAAGACGACATCAAGCTGTACCTTGAGATAAAAAGGACAGATCCTGAACACTATAGATCTTGCCTGCAGTCTGACCTGGACACAATGCAACAATAGATCTCAGACTGGCAACTCAAGCTAGCTGTGGACAAGTGCACCACCATGCATTTTGGGAGCAAAAACCCAGCGTCCACATACTCCCTCCACAGCACTAATATCAAGAAGTCTTCTTGTGAACGTGACCTGGGCATTACGGTCAGCAGCGATTTGCGTTGGACGAAGCACGTCTCTAAAATTATCAAGAGGGCCGAGGGTGTCTTAGCATCACTGAACAAGACCTTTGTCAGTCGCTCTCCAGATATCTATTTATGGCTGTACATGGCTATGTTGCGACCACACTTAGAATTTGCATCACCAGTCTGGAACCCCTATCTTGCTCAGAACATTGACCGCCTGGAAACTGTTCAGAGACGTGCAACCAAGCACATACCCTCCATCAGGCATCTACCATACTCTGAGCGCCTTGCTTCCCTGGGCATGGATACATTGAAGCTCCGACGCCTGGCAACTGACTTGGTAAACACCCACAAAATTGTTAACCATCTTGCCAACAACAACCCTGAGTACCTTTTTGATTTCCATGTGTCTAACACACGTGGACATGCCCACAAAGTAAGAAAACAGCACAGTTCCCATGACTTTCGGAAACATTTTTTCATGCTCAGAGTTGCTGAAGCATGGAACAAACTACCTGCATCAGTTGTTAGCTGTCGAGACACTGCATCCTTTAAGTCCTTCATGCTTCCCGAGATCCGCCAACACTACAGCTAACACATACACACATGTACTTCCTGACATTTGTGTATTATTCTATGTACTATACATACACCTTTGACGAGTTGTAGTGCACCTGAGCACTTTACACAATAATTTCATTATTATATTATTATTATACTATTGTATTTCCACAGTAAAGGCTTTACCTCACATAATATCTCACATAACATTTACAAAAAGGAAAAATTGTAAACGTAAACCTTTGTTTTTGTTGTTCTTGTTTGCCTCTGATCCAGCAAACTTATCACCAAACCTATTTCAGCTGTGACCATACCAACTTTTATTCAGACATGGTGTATCTAGGACTACACAATGCACTGTGTAATTTTTTTAATTCTATACAGAGAGGGAGAGAGAGCGAGAGAGAGAGATATAGATATGTTTCTTTTATTTGCCACCAGGGCATCAAAAGTGGGACAAGTACAATGGGGGGAGTTTACAAAACAAGGCGTCCTCAATAGGGAGGAGGCAATAACAATATATAAAAATAAAATAAAATATAACAAAAAATAGAATTATAACAAAATCCTCAATAGAGGATTTTGTTATAAAATATAACAAAAAATAAAATTTATAACAAAATCCTCAATAGAGAGGAGGCGCCTTGGGGGGTCGCACACACCCCCGAAAAAAGTGTGCAACCCTTTTCCTCAGGAGCACAGAGAGGGGTGCTTCCTCGTTCCGTCCTCCTTTCCACCTACAGGCTTATGTGAAGAGAAGGCCCATTCACACGGGCCATTCTCGCCACTTTCACCCACCTTTCATAAAAACGACTGGGGTGGAGCACCTCTCTCTCCATCCTGATCCGTCTTCCGAAATGATATCGGAAGAAACGGACCAGTTGTTGGCCAGAGAGAAAGGTGCCTGACCTCAGACCTTTCAGACGCGTCCACCATACAACCTCTTTCGCCATGGCTATTACGCACAGAAACACCGCCTCTGCTCCATCTTTGAAGGGGGGAGGCGGTTTGATCATTACAATAGACTCGGTGGTCAACCGGATCGGTCCCACCCTTGACAGCAGTTGTTCGACATAGCCCCACAGATCGGCTACGCCCGAGCAGTGTACCAATGCGTGTGCAACGGTTTCCTCGTCGCACACGCATCTGGGACAGATCTTTTTGGCGGGGTCCCTACCCGGGCGCCCGTGTCTGTAGAGCTTTTCTCGAACGGGTAGAGCCCCTCGGTAGCACTGCCAGGCCAGGGACTTCTGGAAGTTGTCCATAGGTCCCGGGCTGAATGTCCTACCGAACAGGCTGGCCAGTTCGTCCTCCTCCATGTCTAGGGCTTCTCTGAGGGCGTCGTCGCACCTGCTCTGTACCAGCCCTCTATAGAATGTTGCGGTGGAGTCTCCACTGATAACCGGATCCGCCTGCCAGAGGGCGGTGAGCGCCTGGGCACACTCAGTGTGCCAGGCGCCCAGTTTTCTCAGTCTTTGCTTGACCCAGGATTGCAGCTCGGTGAGTGAGACGAGTCTGGGAAAGGTTCGTCTCACAAACGAGGCCCACACCGGTTGACCGGTGAGGAATACGTAGAGGTGCCGTAGCCTTAATGCGTGTTTACGCATCATTAGCCACGGCAACCCCAGCCCTCCTTTCGAAGGGTGTTGACAGCCGATGGATCTCCTCACCATAGGAGCCCGCCTCTTCCAAACGAATTGGAAGAGCGCGCGCTCCATCTTGGTGAGGGTTTCCCTTGGGCAGGGCACTACGGTCAGGCGGTAGTAGATGACGGACGCTATATAGGTGTTCGCCACCTCCGCCCGACCTTTCAGGGATAGTTTGCAACTGGCCCACTTCTGGGTCAGTGCAAACACCCTGTTCGTAACCTCCGCCCAGTTTTTCTCCACCTGGAGGTCCGGTCCGAACCAGACCCCGAGCAACTTCACCGGGCCCTCCGTCCAGCGTCCGACGACGCCATCGGAGGGCATCGGTCTGCCCCTCCACGTGCCGAGTTGCAAACCGATCGACTTGTCCCGGTTCAGCTTAGCCCCTGTGAACCTTTCGTACTCCTCCAGTAAGGTGCCGACCACCTCGATTTCGGAGGCCGTCGACACCATTACTGTCACGTCATCGGCGTAGGCCGACACCGCTTTCCGCAATCCCGGTTCCAAAGGGATGCCCTGCAACAACTCCAACTTCCGCAGTAGTGGCTCGAGAGTCAACACATACAGAAGGGAGGAGACAGGGCACCCTTGTCGGATGGACCGCGCGATTTTGAACGGCTCCGAGAGGTAGCCGTTCACCTTGACCCTAGAGCAGATGCGGTCGCTGTGCATAGCAGTGATCCAGCCCCTGAAAACGGGTCCGAAGCCTGCCGCCGCTAGCACCGCATCCAGGTAACCATGGTCGACCCTATCGAACGCCTTAGATTGATCCAAGTTGATCAGAGCCCCACCAAAGCCGGGTTCGTTCCCAACCCTCTCTATGATGTATCGCATGAGGTGGAGGTTTTCATGGATGGACCTAGACGGGATAGCGTATGTCTGCGCATCTCCCACCAGGTTGCCCACGACAAGGGCCAACCTCTTTGCTAGCACCTTGGCCAAAATCTGTAACTCTGTATTTAGCAGAGTTATGGGCCTGAAGTTACTTATTTCGTCCCCCTTGTTCTCATCCTTCCTCACTAGCGTGACTACGCCCTTGGTCACAGTACAGGGAATTCTCCCGTTCTGTTGCCAGTTGCAGTAGACCGCCTCGAGGAGATCGGGGAACAAGTCCGGCATAGCTAGATATAATTCGTAAGGAAGATCATCGAGACCCGGGGATTTGCGTTTGCCGCATTGGCTCAGCACGTCCTCTATCTCAGCGGCCGAATTCGGCTCCTCGCAGGACTTCGCCTCCCTGTCCGAGAGACGCGGCAGGCCGTCGAGGTATGGACCGAAGTCCACGTTCCCAACCGGCTCCCCGCCCCTCCCGAACAGTCGGGCAAGTGCCTTTGAAAGGCCTCACACATCTGCTTAGGCTCAAGAATCGCCCGTCCATCCAGGTCTCGCAAAGACCGGATGGTGGATTTAGTTCCACTGTTGGCCTCTGTCACGCGGGCCCAGCTAACAGCTTTGGTCCCCTCGTTCCCTAGAGCACGTATTTTACTTCGGACAACGCAGCCTTCGTGCTTCGCGTCGAAAAACTGGCTCAAAGCCGTTCTCGACGCTAGCACTCTGGCCACGTCGCCGCTTCTAATTGCCTCTTCTACTCTATCTATTAGCTCCCTTTCCTTCCTATTCCTATTCGCAGCTAGAACCTTACTAAATTCTATCGAGACTACTCTAATCTCTCTCTTTAGAGATACCCACCACCTGCTGTTGACGATCGCTCCAGTCAACCGTTCCTTAACTAACGTACTAATCCGATCCCTGTAAGCTCTACTTGCCGGCAAGGACAAGTTGAGCTTCCAGTAACCGGGGCCCTGTCTATGCGTTCTATCAAGGTTGACCCTGCAGGTCACCAACTTGTGGTCTGAATAGCCAACCATGAGCATTTCTGGACAACTTAAAAAGTCCCTGTCCTTATTTCTAACTAAAAATCTATCTAGGTACGACCTAGATGATCCGCTGCGATTTGACCAAGACCAGGTTGGCGCCGTCGGAAAATCTAGTCGAAATCTATCAGCCAGGTCAAATCGGCTGAGTAACCCCTTGAGGCTGTTGCACCCCTCTCTATCGGGACATGCCCCTGCATAGTCCCTACGTCCATCCAGGATACCATTCCAATCCCCCACTAAAAGCAGGGAACGGGACGTCCCTAGAAAAGACTCCAGACGCTGGAAAAAGTCGGGCCGCTCTGTCCCAAAAGGGGCATATGCGGCTACCAGCCTAAAGGCTCTACCTTCACCACTGCCAAGGTCCAGCACCACCAGTCGACCCCTTGGGTCCAAGTGAACTATCTGTGTTGCAAGGCCCAGATGTTTTTGCAGCAGAACGACAACCCCACCCCCACCTCCGGGCTGACAGAGAGATGCGTGCATCTCAAAGTCGTCAAAGGTGGGGGCTAGCTGCCGCATGTTGCTGATCCGGGCCTCGCAGATAACTATCACATTTATAGATTGTGACCTGAGGTCATTTAGAAGCATTGCTTGCTTCCAAGATGAGCCCAGGCCACGCGCATTTAGACACCCTACTCTTAGCACAGCCATGTTGGTGGTAAGGAGAAAAGACACTTACCTCTCTGCGTCCCGGGAAACGGGCCGCTCAATTTCCATGCTGGTTGGGGATGGGTTGTTGGGTGGGGTGGTGGTTTGTGGAAGTGAAGGGGCATCGGTGTGTTGTGGGGTTGGGGTGTTTGTGGTTGAGTGGGTGTTTGGGTGGGGTGGGGGCGTGACATTTTTTAGGAGGAGGCGGTTGATTGGTTTGGCACAGGGGGGGCCCACGTCCTCCGTGAAATTTATTTTCAGTGTTTTGTACAAGTGCATTGGGACTTTTATCATTTTTAAATGAGGTAGTCCCACAGCAGTTATAAAGTTAGGCCCTTCAGTTTGGACCGAAGCGTTTGCTGAAATTGTTTTCCGTAGTTCTTTGTTGTCTGTGTTCGTGTATGTATATTGTAAGGTCTTTTTTTGTGTAGCAGTTAGTGTTGTGTGACAGGGAGGGGTGGTTTGTGTTCTCTTAGGGGGGGGGGTTTAAAGTTAACATGTGTGTCTGTGGTGCGTCTCCTCTTCTTTCTTTTTACTTGTTGGAAGGGATCTTTTTCGTCTTGCGACGAAAGGGGTTCGTCTTCCTTGTTGGGTGGGAGGGGTATGTTTTCTGGTAGTGTTTGCGGTGTGTGTGTTTTTGTATTTGTTTTGGGTGGGGAGGGATTGGGTGGGACAGTATTCTGTGTTATTTTTTCGCGAGAGAAAGAGATATAGATAGATAGATAGATAGATAGATATATTTCTTTATTAGCCACAGGGGCACAAAAGAAGGGGACAAATACAAAGGGGGAAGTTTACATACAATAAAAACGTGTAAAATGTTATCACAGATGGAATTTAAAAGTTAGTCGATTTTCCCCAATAGAGGGAGACAGTTTATATGGGTAACACAGACCCCCGAAAAAAATGTGCAACCCTCATCTCCAGGAGTACGAAGAGCTTGTACTCCTTTCCTCTCCTCCTCCTTTTCCTCAACCTACAGGCTGATATAGAGAGAAGGCCCATTCACTTGGGCCATTCTCGCCACTTTCACCCACCTTTCATAAAACTTGCTGGGGTACAGCACCTCTCTCTCCATCCTGATTCTTCTTCCAAAGTGGTATTTGAAAAAAAGAATCAGTTGTTGGCCGGAGAGAAAGGTGTCTGACCTCAGCCCTTTCAACCTTGTCCACCATACAACCTCTTTCGCCATAGCTATCACACAAAGGAAAACCGCCTCTCCTTCGTTTTTGAAGGAGGGTGGCGGTTTGATCATGACAATGGACTCGGTGGTCAACTGGATTGGTCCCACCCGCGACAATAGTCGTTCTACATAGCCCTACAGGTCAGTGACGCCCGGGCAGTGTATGAATGCGTGCGCGACGGTTTCTTCGTCTCGCACGCACCTCGGACAGATCTTTTTTGCAGGGTCCCTGCCCGGGCGCCCATGTCTGTAGAGCTTGTCTCGAACTGGTAGAGCTCCTCGGTAGCACTGCCAGGCCAGGGACTTTTGGAAGTTGTCCATCGGTCCCGGGCGGAAGGTCCTACCGAACAGACTAGCCAATTCATCTTCCTCCACGCCTAGAGTTTCACCGAGCGCGTCGTCGCACTTGCTGCGGACCAACCCTCTATAGAATGACGAAGTGGAGTCTCCACTGATCGCCGGGTCCGCCTGCCAGAGGGCTGTGAGCGCCTGAGCACATTCGATGTGCCAGTCGCCCATTTTCCTCGGTCTCTGCTTGACCCAGGACTGCATCGGTCAGCGAGACGAGTCGTGGGAAGGCTCGCCTCACGAACGGGGCCCACACCGGTTGTCCGGTGAGGAATACGTAGAGATGCCGCAGCCTGAGCGCGTGTTTGCGCATCGTCAACCACGGCATCCCCAGCCCTCCGTTAGAAGGGTGTTGGCAGCAGATGGATCTTCTTACCAAAGGAGCCCGCCTCTTCCAAAGGAATCGGAAGAGGGCGCGCTCCATTTTGGCGAGCGTTTTGGCTGGACAAGGCACGACGGTCAAGCGGTAGTAGATGGCGGACGCTATAAAAGTGTTCGCCACCTCCGCTCGACCTTTCAAGGATAGTTTGCACTCGGCCCACTTCTGGGTGAGTGCAAACACCTTGGCCGTCACTTAGATAGATAGATAGATAGATAGATAGATAGATAGATAGATAGAGATAGGGAGAGAGAGCGAGAGAGAGAGAGAGAGGTAGACAGATCTAAAGAACATCTAGATAAGAAAAGAAGCAGGACAAGGTGCCAGTATATCAACCGTTTCACAAAGAACCAGGGAAGAACCTTTAAAATATCACATACAAGACATAAAAGATAAATAAATTAGCAGAATTGGATTTAAGTTTATTAGTTTTCAATTCAATATCAAAACTGTTTTTAAGCTCTTTTGTAAATATTTCCCTCTAAAATCCAATATTTTTGGAAGATCAATAACCCAATATAATTGAAATATCAATAAATGATAATTAAGATCAATAAATTGTTTGTTTAATATGAAACTCTTTTATAAGTCTGAGAGAATGAAAATGTTTGTAACTACAGTAAATGATTCTCTTAAACTTAAAGAATAATAGTTTGGTAGTGTTGGCAGTGTGGCTCTATGGTAAGGGTGTTAGACTTACGATGATAATGTCAAGGGTTCGATTCCTAGATTGGGTTGGGTGTTGTGTTCTTGAGCAAAACACTTCATTTCACATTGCTACAGTATACTCAGCTGAAAATGAGTACCAGCAATAGCTGGGGGTTTAACCCTGTGGTGGACTGGTGTCCTGTCCAGGGGAAGTCTGGTACACTCAGTTGCTTCATGCCACAGAAACCGAGATAAGTACTGGCATGATGAGCCTCCAGGCTCAAGACAAATGACTGTTGGTACCACCCATACCACTACTGTTGGTACCACCCATATCACTACTGTTGGTACCTCCCATACCACTACTGTTGGTACCTCCCATACCACTACTGTCGGTACCACCCATACCACTACTGTTGGTACCACCCATACCATAACTGTTAGTACCTCCCATACCACTACTGTTGGTACCACCCATACCACAACTGTTGGTACCACCCATACCACTACTGTTGGTACCTCCCATACCACTACTGTTGGTACCTCCCATACCACTACTGTTGGTACCTCCCATACCATAACTGTTAGTACCTCCCATACCACTACTGTTGGTACCTCCCATACCACAACTGTTGGTACCACCCATACCACTACTGTTGGTACCTCCCATACCACTACTGTTGGTACCTCCCATACCATAACTGTTAGTACCTCCCATACCACTACTGTTGGTACCTCCCATACCATAACTGTTAGTACCTCCCATACCACTACTGTTGGTACCTCCCATACCACAACTGTTGGTACCACCCATACCACTACTGTTGGTACCTCCCATACCACTACTGTTGGTACCACCCATACCACTACTGTTGGTACCTCCCATACCATAACTGTTAGTACCTCCCATACCACTACTGTTGGTACCTCCCATACCACTACTGTTGGTACCTCCCATACCACTACTGTTGGTACCTCCCATACCATAACTGTTAGTACCTCCCATACCACTACTGTTGGTACCTCCCATACCATAACTGTTAGTACCTCCCATACCACTACTGTTGGTACCTCCCATACCACAACTGTTGGTACCACCCATACCACTACTGTTGGTACCACCCATACCACTACTGTTGGTACCACCCATACCACTACTGTTGGTACCTCCCATACCACTACTGTTGGTACCACCCATAACACTACTGTTGGTACCACCCATACCACTACTATTGGTACCACCCATACCACTACTGTTGGTACCACCCATACCACTAGTGTTGGTACCACCCATACCACTACTGTTGGTACCTCCCATACCACTACTGTTGGTACCTCCCATACCACTACTATTGGTACCACCCATACCACTACTGTTGGTACCACCCATACCACTAGTGTTGGTACCACCCATACCACTACTGTTGGTACCTCCCATACCACTACTGTTGGTACCTCCCATACCACTACTATTGGTACCACCCATACCACTACTGTTGGTACCACCCATACCACTAGTGTTGGCACCACCCATACCACTACTGTTGGTACCACCCATACCACTACTGTTGGTACCACCCATACCATAACTGTTGGTACCACCCATACCACTACTGTTGGTACCACCCATACCACTAGTGTTGGTACCACCCATACCACTACTGTTGGTACCACCCATACCACTACTGTTGGTACCTCCCATACCATAACTGTTGGTACCACCCATACCATAACTGTTGGTACCACCCATACCACTACTGTTGGTACCACCCATACCATAACTGTTGGTACTACCCATACCACTACTGTTGGTACCACCCATACCAACACTGTTGGTACCACCCATACCACTACTGTTGGTACCACCCATACCACTACTGTTGGTACCACCCATACCACTACTGTTGGTACCACCCATACCACTAGTGTTGGTACCACCCATACCAATACTGTTGGTACCACCCATACCATAACTGTTGGTACCACCCATACCACTACTATTGGTACCACCCATACCACTATTGTTGGTACCTCCCATACCAATACTGTTGGTACCACCCATACCACTACTGTTGGTACCTCCCATACCATAACTGTTGGTACCACCCATACCACTACTGTTGGTACCACCCATACCATAACTGTTGGTACTACCCATACCACTACTGTTGGTACCTCCCATACCAATACTGTTGGTACCACCCATACCACTACTGTTGGTACCTCCCATACCACTACTGTTGGTACCTCCCATACCACTACTGTTGGTACCACCCATACCACAACTGTTGGTACCACCCATACCACTACTGTTGGTACCACCCATACCACTACTGTTGGTACCACCCATACCACTACTGTTGGTACCTCCCATACCACTACTGTTGGTACCACCCATACCACTACTGTTGGTACCAACCATACCACTACTGTTGGTACCACCCATACCACTACTGTTGGTTCCACCCATACCACTACTGTTGGTACCACCCATACCACTACTGTTGGTACCACCCATACCACTACTGTTGGTACCAACCATACCACTACTGTTGGTACCACCCATACCACTATTGTTGGTACCAACCATACCACTACTGTTGGTACCACCCATACCACTACTGTTGGTACCTCCCATACCACTACTGTTGGTACCACCCATACCACTACTGTTGGTACCAACCATACCACAACTGTTGGTACCACCCATACCACTACTGTTGGTATCACCCATACCAATACTGTTGGTACCTCCCATACCACTACTGTTGGTACCTCCCATACCACTACTGTTGGTACCTCCCATACCACTAATGTTGGTACCTCCCATACCACTAATGTTGGTATCACCCATACCACTACTGTTGGTACCACCCATACCACTACTGTTGGTACCACCCATACCACTACTGTTGGTACCTCCCATACCACTAATGTTGGTACCACCCATACCACTACTGTTGGTACCTCCCATACCATAACTGTTGGTACCACCCATACCACTACTGTTGGTACCTCCCATACCATAACTGTTAGTACCTCCCATACCACTACTGTTGGTACCTCCCATACCAACTGTTGGTACCACCATACCACTACTGTTGGTACCACCCATACCAACTGTTGGTACCACCCATACCACTACTATTGGTACCACCCATACCAATACTGTTGGTACCACCCATACCACTACTGTTGGTACCACCCATACCAATACTGTTGGTACCATCCATATCACTAATATTGGTACCTCCCATACAAATACTGTTGGTACCAACCATACCACTACTGTTGGTACCTCCCATACCACTACTGTTGGTACCACCCATACCACTACTGTTGGTACCACCCATACCACTACTGTTGGTACCTCCCATACCACTACTGTTGGTACCACCCATACCACTACTGTTGGTACCTCCCATACCACTACTGTCGGTACCTCCCATACCAACTGTTGGTACCACCCATACCACTACTGTTGGTACCACCCATACCAACTGTTGGTACCACCCATACCACTACTGTTGGTACCACCCATACCAATACTGTTGGTACCACCCATACCACTACTATTGGTACCTCCCATACCAACTGTTGGTACCACCCATACCAACTGTTGGTACCACCCATACCACTACTGTTGGTACCATCCATATCACTAATATTGGTACCTCCCATACAAATACTGTTGGTACCAACCATACCACTACTGTTGGTACCTCCCATACCACTACTGTTGGTACCACCCATACCACTACTGTTGGTACCACCCATACCACTACTGTTGGTACCTCCCATACCACTACTGTTGGTACCACCCATACCACTACTGTTGGTACCACCCATACCACTACTGTTGGTACCACCCATACCACTACTGTTCGTACCACCCATACCACTACTATTGGTACCACCCATACCACTATTGTTGGTACCAACCATACCACTACTGTTGGTACCACCCATACCACTACTGTTGGTACCACCCATACCACTACTGTTGGTACCTCCCATACCACTAATGTTGGTACCACCCATACCACTACTGTTAGTACCTCCCATACCAATATTGTTGGTACCACCCATACCACTACTATTGGTACCTCCCATACCACTACTGTTGGTACCTCCCATACCACTACTGTTGGTACCACCCATACCACTACTGTTCGTACCACCCATACCACTACTATTGGTACCACCCATACCACTATTGTTGGTACCAACCATACCACTACTGTTGGTACCACCCATACCACTACTGTTGGTACCACCCATACCACTACTGTTGGTACCTCCCATACCACTAATGTTGGTACCACCCATACCACTACTGTTAGTACCTCCCATACCAATACTGTTGGTACCACCCATACCACTACTATTGGTACCTCCCATACCACTACTGTTGGTACCTCCCATACCACTACTATTGGTACCTCCCATACCAATACTGTTGGTACCTCCCATACCACTACTGTTGGTACCTCCCATACCAATACTGTTGGTACCACCCATACTACTACTATTGGTACCACCCATACCACTACTGTTGGTACCACCCATACCACTACTGTTGGTACCTCCCATATCACTACTGTTGGTACCTCCCATATCACTACTGTTGGTACCTCCCATACCACTACTGTTGGTACCTCCCATACCACTACTATTGGTACCTCCCATACCACTACTGTTGGTACCTCCCATACCACTACTATTGGTACCTCCCATACCACTACTGTTGGTACCACCCATACCACTACTGTTGGTACCTCCCATACCAATACTGTTGGTACCACCCATACCACTACTGTTGGTACCTCCCATACCACTACTGTTGGTACCACCCATACCACTACTGTTGGTACCACCCATACCACTACTGTTGGTACCACCCATACCACTACTGTTGGTACCTCCCATACCAATACTGTTGGTACCACCCATACCACTACTGTTGGTACCTCCCATAACACTACTATTGGTACCTCCCATACCACTACTGTTGGTACCACCCATACCACTACTGTTGGTACCTCCCATATCACTACTGTTGGTACCTCCCATACCACTACTGTTGGTACCTCCCATACCACTACTATTGGTACCTCCCATACCACCACTGTTGGTACCTCCCATACCACTACTATTGGTACCTCCCATACCACTACTGTTGGTACCACCCATACCACTACTGTTGGTACCTCCCATACCACTACTGTTGGTACCTCCCATACCACTACTATTGGTACCTCCCATACCACTACTGTTGGTACCACCCATACCACTACTGTTGGTACCACCCATATCACTACTGTTGGTACCTCCCATACCACTACTGTTGGTACCTCCCATACCATTACTGTTGGTACCACCCATACCACTACTATTGGTACCTCCCATACCACTACTGTTGGTACCTCCCATACCACTACTGTTGGTACCACCCATATCACTACTGTTGGTACCTCCCATACCACTACTGTTGGTACCTCCCATACCATTACTGTTGGTACCACCCATACCACTACTGTTGGTACCTCCCATACCACTACTGTTGGTACCACCCATACCACTACTGTTGGTACCTCCCATACCATTACTGTTGGTACCACCCATACCACTACTGTTGGTACCTCCCATACCACTACTATTGGTACCTCCCATACCAAATGTTGGTACCACCCATACCACTAATGTTGGTACCTCCCATATCACTACTGTTGGTACCACCCATACCACTACTGTTGGTACCTCCCATACCATTACTGTTGGTACCACCCATACCACTACTGTTGGTACCTCCCATACCACTACTATTGGTACCTCCCATACCAAATGTTGGTACCACCCATACCACTACTGTTGGTACCTCCCATATCACTACTGTTGGTACCACCCATACCACTACTGTTGGTACCTCCCATACCATTACTGTTGGTACCACCCATACCACTACTGTTGGTACCTCCCATACCACTACTGTTGGTACCTCCCATACCACTACTGTTGGTACCACCCATATCACTACTGTTGGTACCTCCCATACCACTACTGTTGGTACCTCCCATATCACTACTGTTGGTACCACCCATACCACTACTGTTGGTACCACCCATACCACTACTGTTAGTACCACCAATACCACTACTGTTGGTACTTCCCATACCAAATGTTGGTACCACCCATACCACTACTGTTGGTACCACCCATATCACTACTGTTGGTACCACCCATACCACTACTGTTGGTACCACCCATACCACTACTGTTGGTACCTCCCATACCACTACTGTTGGTACCTCCCATACCATAACTGTTGGTACCACCAAATACCACTACTGTTGGTACCACCCATACCATCATGATGATAAAGGGATGAGATCTAAAAGAGGGTTTTTATCAAGACTCTGTGTCCCCTGTAGTGGCATGAAAGGGGTCTATTGTGGGGACTAACAGAGGTTTTATCAAGACTCTGTGTCCCCTGTAGTGGCCTGAAAGGGGTCTATTGTGGGGACTAACAGAGGTTTTATCAAGACAATGTGTCCCCTGTAGCGGCCTGAAAGGGGTCTATTGTGGGGACTAACAGGTTTTATCAAGACTCTGTGTCCCCTGTAGTGGCCTGAAAGGGGTCTATTGTGGGGACTAACAGAGGTTTTATCAAGAAACTGTGTCCCCTGTAGTGGCCTGAAAGGGGTCTATTGTGGGGACTAACAGGTTTTATCAAGACTCTGTGTCCCCTGTAATGGCCTGAAAGGGGTCTATTGTGGGGACTAACAGGGTTTTTATCAAGACTCTGTGTCCCCTGTAGTGGCCTGAAAGGGGTCTATCGTGGGGACTAACAGATGTTTTATCAAGACTCTGTGTCCCCTGTAGTGGCCTGAAAGGGTTAAATTGTGGGGACTAACAGAGGTTTTATCAAGACTCTGTGTCCCCTGCAGTGGCCTGAAAGGGGTCTATTGTGGGGACTAACAGGGTTTTTATTAAGACTCTGTGTCCGCTGTAGTGGCCTGAAAGGGGTCTATTGTGGGGACTAACAGGGTTTTTATCAAGACTCTGTGTCTCCTGTAGTGGCCTGAAAGGGGTCTATTGTGGGGACTAACAGGGTTTTTATTAAGACTCTGTATCCCCAGTAGTGGCCTGAAAGGGGTCTATTGTGGGGACTAACAGGGTTTTTATCAAGACTCTGTGTCCCCTGTAGTGGCCTGAAAGGGGTCTATTGTGGGGACTAACTGGGTTTTTATCAAGACTCTGTGTCCCCTGTAGTGGACTAAAAGGGATCTATTGTGGGGACTAACAGGGTTTTTATCAAGACTCTGTGTCCCCTGCAGTGGCCTGAAAGGGGTCTATTGTGGGGACTAACAGGGTTTTTATCAAGACTCTGTGTGGTCTGTAGTGGCCTGAAAGGGGTCTATTGTGGGGAGTAACAGGGTTTTTATCAAGACTCTGTGTCCCCTGCAGTGGCCTGAAAGGGGTCTATTGTGGGGACTAACAGGGTTTTTATCAAGAATCTGTGTCCCCTGCAGTGGCCTGAAAGGCGTCTATTGTGGGGACTAACAGAGGTTATATGAAGACAATGTGTCCCCTGTAGTGGCCTGAAAGGGGTCTTTTGTGGGGACTAACAGATGTTTTATCAAGACTCCGTGTCCCATGTAGTGGCCTGAAAGGCTTCTATTGAGGGGAGTAACAGGGTTTTTATCAAGACTCTGGGTCCCCTGTAGTGGCCTGAAAGGGGTCTATTGTGGGGACTAACAGAGGTTTTATCAAGACTCTGTGTCCCCTGTAGTGGCTTGAAAAGGGTCTATTGTGGGGACTACAAGAGGTTTTATGAAGACTCTGTGTCCCCTGTAGTGGCCTGAGAGGGGTTTATTGTTGGGCCTAACAGAGGTTTTATCAAGACTCTGTGTCCCCTGTAATGGCCTGAAAGGGGTCTATTGTGGGGACTAACAGGGTTTTTATCAAGACTCTGTGTCCCCTGTAGTGGCCTGAAAGGGGTCTATTGTCGGGAGTAACAGATGTTTTATCAAGACTCTGTGTCTCCTGTAGTGGCCTGAAAGGGGTCTAGTGCGGGGACTAATAGAGGTTTTATCGAGACCCTGTGTCTCCTGTAGTGGCCTGAAAGGGGTTTATTGTGGGGACTAACAGAGGTTTTATTAAGACTCTGTGTCCCCTGTAGTGGCTTGAAAGGGGTTTATTGTGGGGACTACCAGAGGTTTTATCAAGACTCTGTGTCCCCTGTAGTGGCCTGAGAGGGGTTTATTTTTGGGCCTAACAGAGGTTTTATCAAGACTCTGTGTCCCCTGTAATGGCATGAAAGGGGTCTATTATGGGGACTAACAGATGTTTTATCAAGACTCTGTGTCCCCTGTAGTGGCCTGAAAGGGGTCTAGTGTGGGGACTAACAGGGTTTTTATCAAGATTCTGTGTCCCCTGTAGTGGCCTGAAAGGGGTCTATTGTGGGAACTAACAGAGGTTTTATCAAGATTCTGTGTCTCCTGTAGTGGCCTGAAAGGGGTCTATTGTGGGAACTAACAGAGGTTTTATCAAGACTCTGTGTCTCCTGTAGTGGCCTGAAAGGGGTCTATTGTGGGGACTAACAGGGTATTTATCAAGACTCTGTGTCTCCTGTAGTGGCCTGAAAGGGGTCTATTGTGGGGACTAACAGATGTTTTATCAAGACTCTGTGTCCCCTGTAATGGCCTGAAAGGGGTCTATTGTGTGAACGAACAGGGTTTTTATCAAGACTCTGTGTCCCCTGTAGTGGCCTGAAAGGGGTCTATTGTGGGGACTAACAGATGTTTTATCAAGACTCTGTGTCCCCTGTAGTGGCCTGAAAGGGTTCTAGTGTGGGGACTAACAGAGGTTTTATCAAGACCCTGTGTCCCCTGTAGTGGACTGAAAGGGGTAAATTGTGGGGACTAACAGGGTTTTATCAAGACTCTGTGTCCCCTGTAGTGGCCTGAAAGGGGTCTAGTGTGGGGACTAACAGGGTTTTTATCAAGACTCCGTGTCCCCTGTAGTCGCCTGAAAGGGGTCTATTGTGGGAACTAACAGAGGTTTTATCAAGACTCTGTGTCCGCTGTAGTGGCCTGAAAGGGGTTATATTGTGTGGACTAACAGGGTTTTTATCAAGACTCTGTGTCTCCTGTAGTGGCCTGAAAGGGGTCTATTGTGGGGACTAACAGTGGTTTTATCAAGACCCTGTGTCCCCTGTAGTGGCCTGAAAGGGGTCTATTGTGGGGACTAATAGGGTTTTTATGAAGACTCTGTGTCCCCTGTAGTGGCCTGAAAGGTATCTATTGTGGGGACTAACAGGGTTTTTATCAAGACTCTGTGTCCCCTGTAGTGGCGTGAAAGGGGTCTATTGTGGGGACAAGCAGGGTTTTTATTAAGACTCTGTGTCCCCTGTAGTGGCCTGAAAGGGGTCTATTGTGGGGACTAACAGGGTTTTTATCAAGAATCTGTGTCCCCTGCTGTGGCCTGAAAGGGGTCTATTGTGGGGACTAACAGATGTTTTATCAAGACTCTGTGTCCCCTGTAGTGGCCTGAAAGGGGTCTATTGTGGGGACTAACAGGGTTTTTATCAAGAATCTGTGTCCCCTGCTGTGGACTGAAAGGTGTCTATTGTGGGGACTAACAGGGTTTTTATTAAGACTCTGTGTCCCCTGTCGTGGCCTGAAAGGGTTCTATTGTGGGGACTAGCAGGTTTTTATCAAGACTCTGTGTCCCCTGCAGTGGCCTGAAAGGGGTCTATCGTGGGGACTAACAGGATTTTTATCAAGACTCTGGGTCCCCTGTAGTGGCCTGAAAGGGGTCTATTGTGGGGACTAACAGGGTTTTTATTAAGACTCTGTGTCCCCTGTGGTGGCCTGAAAGGGGTCTATTGTGGGGACTAACAGATGTTTTATCAAGACTCTGTGTCCCCTGTAGTGGCCTGAAAGGGGTCTATTGTGGGGACTAACAGGGTCTTTATCAAGACTCTGGGTCCCCTGTAGTGGCCTGAAAGGGATCTATTGTGGGGACTAACAGGGTTTTTATCAAGACTCTGTGTCCCCTGTAGTGGCCTGAAAGGGGTCTATTGTGGGGACTAACAGGGTTTTTATCAAATATCTGTGTCCCCTGCTGTGGCCTGAAAGGGGTCTATTGTGGGGACTAACAGGGTTTTTATCAAGACTCTGTGTCTCCTGTAGTTGCCTGAAAGGGGTCTATTGTGGGGACTAACAGGGTTTTTATTAAGACTCTGTATCCCCAGTAGTGGCCTGAAAGGGGTCTATTGTGGGGACTAACAGGGTTTTTATCAAGACTCTGTGTCCCATGTAGTGGCCTGAAAGGGATCTATTTTGGGGACTAACAGGGTTTTTATCAAGACTCTGTGTCCCCTGTAGTGGCCTGAAAGGGGTCTATTGTGGGGACTAACAGGGTTTTTATCAAGGATCTCCGTCCCCTGCAGTGGCCCAAAAAGGGTAAATTATGGGGACTAACAGAGGTTTTATCAAGACTCTGTGTCCCCTGTAGTGACCTGAAATGTGTCTATTGTGGGGTCTAACAGGGTTTTTATCAAGACTCTGTGTGCTCTGTATTGGCGTGAAAGGGGTCTATTGTGGGGACTAACAGGGTTTTTATCAAGAATCTGTGTCCCCTGCAGTGGCCTGAAAGGCGTCTATTGTGGGGACTAACAGGGTTTTTATCAAGAATCTGTGTCCCCTGCAGTGGCCTGAAAGGCGTCTATTGTGGGGACTAACAGTGTTTTTATCAAGACTCTGTGTCCCCTGTAGTGGCCCGAAAGGTGTGAAGTGTGGGGACTAACAGAGGTTTTATCAAGACCCTGTGTCCCCTGTAGTGGCCTGAAAGGGGTAAATTGTGGGAACTAACAGAGGTTTTATCAAGACTCCGTGTCCCATGTAGTGGCCTGAAAGGCTTCTATTTAAGGGAGTAACAGGGTTTTTATCAAGACTCTGGGTCCCCTGTAGTGGCCTGAAAGGGGTCTATTGTGGGGACTAACAGAGGTTTTATCAAGACTCTGTGTCCCCTGTAGTGGCTTGAAAGGGGTTTATTGTGGGGACTACCAGAGGTTTTATCAAGACTCTGTGTCCCCTGTAGTGGCCTGAGAGGGGTTTATTTTTGGGCCTAACAGAGGTTTTATCAAGACTCTGTGTCCCCTGTAATGGCCTGAAAGGGGTCTATTGTGGGGACTAACAGATGTTTTATCAAGACTCTGAGTCCCCTGTAGTGGCCTGAAAGGGGTCTAGTGTGGGGACTAACAGAGATTTTATCAAGACCCTGTGTCCCCTGTAGTGGCCTGAAAGGGGTCTATTGTGGGGACTCACAGGGTTTTTATCAAGACTCTGTGTCCCCTGTAGTGGCCTGAAAGGTATCTATTGTGGGGACTAACAGGGTTTTTATCAAGACTCTGTGTACCCTGTACTGGCGTGAAAGGAGTCTATTGTGGGGACAAACAGGGTTTTTATTAAGACTCTGTGTCCCCTGTAGTGGCCTGAAAGGGGTCTATTGTGGGGACTAACAGATGTTTTATCAAGACTCTGTGTCCCCTGTAGTGGCCTGAAAGGGGTCTATTGTGGGGACTAACAGGGTTTTTATCAAGAATCTGTGTCCCCTGTATTGGCCTGAAAGGGGTCTATTGTGGGGACTAACAGGGTTTTTATCAAGACTCTGGGTACCCTGTAGTGGCCTGAAAGAGGTCTATTTTGGGGACTAACAGGGTTTTTATCAAGAATCTGTGTCCCCTGCAGTGGCCTGAAAGGCGTCTATTGTGGGGACTAACAGAGGTTTTATCAAGACGCTGTGTCTGCTGTAGTGGCCTGAAAGGGGTCTATTGTGGGGACTAACAGGGTTTTTATCAAACTCTGGGTCCCGTGTAGTGACCTGAAAGGGGTCTATTGTGGGGACTAACAGGGTTTTTATCAAGACTCTGTGTCCCCTGTAGTGGCCTCAATGGGGTCTATTTTGGGGACTAACAGAGGTTTTATCAAGACTCTGTGTCCCCTGTAGTGGCCTGAAAGGGATCTAGTGTGGGGACTAACCGAGGTTTTATCAAGACTCTGTGTCCCCTGTAGTGGTCTGATATGGGTAAATTGTGGGGACTAACAGAGGTTTTATCAAGTCTCTGTGTCCCCTGTCGTGGCCTGAAAGGGGTCTATTGTGGGGACTAACAGGGTTTTTATCAAGACTCTGTGTCCCCTGTAGTGGCCTGAATTGGGTCTATTGTGGGGACTAACAGAGGTTTTATCAAGACGCTGTGTCCGCTGTAGTGGCCTGAAAGGGGTCTATTGTGGGGACTAGCAGGGTTTTTATCAAACTCTGGGTCCCGTGTAGTGGCCTGAAAGGGGTCTATTGTGGGGACTAACAGGGTTTTTAACAAGACTCTGTGTCCCCTGTAGTGGCCTGAATGGGGTCTATTGTCGGGACTACCAGAGGTTTTATCAAGACGCTGTGTTCGCTGTAGTGGCCTGAAAGGGGTCTATTGTGGGGACTAACAGGGTTTTTATCAAACTCTGGGTCCCGTGTTGTGGCCTGAAAGGGGTCTATTGTGGGGACTAACAGGGTTTTTATCAAGACTCTGTGTCTCCTGTAGTGGCCTGAAAGGGGTCTATTGTGGGGACTAACAGGGTTTTTATTAAGACTCTGTATCCCCAGTAGTGGCCTGAAAGGGGTCTATTGTGGGGACTAACAGGGTTTTTATCAAGACTCTGTGTCCCCTGTAGTGGCCTGAAAGGTGTCTATTGTGGGGACTAACTGGGTTTTTATCAAGACTCTGTGTCCCCTGTAGTGGACTAAAAGGGATCTATTGTGGGGACTAACAGGGTTTTTATCAAGACTCTGTGTCCCCTGCAGTGGCCTGAAAGGGGTCTATTGTGGGGACTAACAGGGTTTTTATCAAGACTCTGTGTGGTCTGTAGTGGCCTGAAAGGGGTCTATTGTGGGGAGTAACAGGGTTTTTATCAAGACTCTGTGTCCCCTGCAGTGGCCTGAAAGGGGTCTATTGTGGGGACTAACAGGGTTTTTATCAAGAATCTGTGTCCCCTGCAGTGGCCTGAAAGGCGTCTATTGTGGGGACTAACAGAGGTTATATGAAGACAATGTGTCCCCTGTAGTGGCCTGAAAGGGGTCTTTTGTGGGGACTAACAGATGTTTTATCAAGACTCCGTGTCCCATGTAGTGGCCTGAAAGGCTTCTATTGAGGGGAGTAACAGGGTTTTTATCAAGACTCTGGGTCCCCTGTAGTGGCCTGAAAGGGGTCTATTGTGGGGACTAACAGAGGTTTTATCAAGACTCTGTGTCCCCTGTAGTGGCTTGAAAAGGGTCTATTGTGGGGACTACAAGAGGTTTTATGAAGACTCTGTGTCCCCTGTAGTGGCCTGAGAGGGGTTTATTGTTGGGCCTAACAGAGGTTTTATCAAGACTCTGTGTCCCCTGTAATGGCCTGAAAGGGGTCTATTGTGGGGACTAACAGGGTTTTTAACAAGACTCTGTGTCCCCTGTAGTGGCCTGAATGGGGTCTATTGTCGGGACTACCAGAGGTTTTATCAAGACGCTGTGTTCGCTGTAGTGGCCTGAAAGGGGTCTATTGTGGGGACTAACAGGGTTTTTATCAAACTCTGGGTCCCGTGTAGTGGCCTGAAAGGGGTCTATTGTGGGGACTAACAGGGTTTTTATCAAGACTCTGTGTCTCCTGTAGTGGCCTGAAAGGGGTCTATTGTGGGGACTAACAGGGTTTTTATTAAGACTCTGTATCCCCAGTAGTGGCCTGAAAGGGGTCTATTGTGGGGACTAACAGGGTTTTTATCAAGACTCTGTGTCCCCTGTAGTGGCCTGAAAGGGGTCTATTGTGGGGACTAACTGGGTTTTTATCAAGACTCTGTGTCCCCTGTAGTGGACTAAAAGGGATCTATTGTGGGGACTAACAGGGTTTTTATCAAGACTCTGTGTCCCCTGCAGTGGCCTGAAAGGGGTCTATTGTGGGGACTAACAGGGTTTTTATCAAGACTCTGTGTGGTCTGTAGTGGCCTGAAAGGGGTCTATTGTGGGGAGTAACAGGGTTTTTATCAAGACTCTGTGTCCCCTGCAGTGGCCTGAAAGGGGTCTATTGTGGGGACTAACAGGGTTTTTATCAAGAATCTGTGTCCCCTGCAGTGGCCTGAAAGGCGTCTATTGTGGGGACTAACAGAGGTTATATGAAGACAATGTGTCCCCTGTAGTGGCCTGAAAGGGGTCTTTTGTGGGGACTAACAGATGTTTTATCAAGACTCCGTGTCCCATGTAGTGGCCTGAAAGGCTTCTATTGAGGGGAGTAACAGGGTTTTTATCAAGACTCTGGGTCCCCTGTAGTGGCCTGAAAGGGGTCTATTGTGGGGACTAACAGGGTTTTTAACAAGACTCTGTGTCCCCTGTAGTGGCCTGAATGGGGTCTATTGTCGGGACTACCAGAGGTTTTATCAAGACGCTGTGTTCGCTGTAGTGGCCTGAAAGGGGTCTATTGTGGGGACTAACAGGGTTTTTATCAAACTCTGGGTCCCGTGTAGTGGCCTGAAAGGGGTCTATTGTGGGGACTAACAGGGTTTTTATCAAGACTCTGTGTCTCCTGTAGTGGCCTGAAAGGGGTCTATTGTGGGGACTAACAGGGTTTTTATTAAGACTCTGTATCCCCAGTAGTGGCCTGAAAGGGGTCTATTGTGGGGACTAACAGGGTTTTTATCAAGACTCTGTGTCCCCTGTAGTGGCCTGAAAGGGGTCTATTGTGGGGACTAACTGGGTTTTTATCAAGACTCTGTGTCCCCTGTAGTGGACTAAAAGGGATCTATTGTGGGGACTAACAGGGTTTTTATCAAGACTCTGTGTCCCCTGCAGTGGCCTGAAAGGGGTCTATTGTGGGGACTAACAGGGTTTTTATCAAGAATCTGTGTCCCCTGCAGTGGCCTGAAAGGCGTCTATTGTGGGGACTAACAGAGGTTATATGAAGACAATGTGTCCCCTGTAGTGGCCTGAAAGGGGTCTTTTGTGGGGACTAACAGATGTTTTATCAAGACTCCGTGTCCCATGTAGTGGCCTGAAAGGCTTCTATTGAGGGGAGTAACAGGGTTTTTATCAAGACTCTGGGTCCCCTGTAGTGGCCTGAAAGGGGTCTATTGTGGGGACTAACAGAGGTTTTATCAAGACTCTGTGTCCCCTGTAGTGGCTTGAAAAGGGTCTATTGTGGGGACTACAAGAGGTTTTATGAAGACTCTGTGTCCCCTGTAGTGGCCTGAGAGGGGTTTATTGTTGGGCCTAACAGAGGTTTTATCAAGACTCTGTGTCCCCTGTAATGGCCTGAAAGGGGTCTATTGTGGGGACTAACAGGGTTTTTAACAAGACTCTGTGTCCCCTGTAGTGGCCTGAATGGGGTCTATTGTCGGGACTACCAGAGGTTTTATCAAGACGCTGTGTTCGCTGTAGTGGCCTGAAAGGGGTCTATTGTGGGGACTAACAGGGTTTTTATCAAACTCTGGGTCCCGTGTAGTGGCCTGAAAGGGGTCTATTGTGGGGACTAACAGGGTTTTTATCAAGACTCTGTGTCTCCTGTAGTGGCCTGAAAGGGGTCTATTGTGGGGACTAACAGGGTTTTTATTAAGACTCTGTATCCCCAGTAGTGGCCTGAAAGGGGTCTATTGTGGGGACTAACAGGGTTTTTATCAAGACTCTGTGTCCCCTGTAGTGGCCTGAAAGGGGTCTATTGTGGGGACTAACTGGGTTTTTATCAAGACTCTGTGTCCCCTGTAGTGGACTAAAAGGGATCTATTGTGGGGACTAACAGGGTTTTTATCAAGACTCTGTGTCCCCTGCAGTGGCCTGAAAGGGGTCTATTGTGGGGACTAACAGGGTTTTTATCAAGACTCTGTGTGGTCTGTAGTGGCCTGAAAGGGGTCTATTGTGGGGAGTAACAGGGTTTTTATCAAGACTCTGTGTCCCCTGCAGTGGCCTGAAAGGGGTCTATTGTGGGGACTAACAGGGTTTTTATCAAGAATCTGTGTCCCCTGCAGTGGCCTGAAAGGCGTCTATTGTGGGGACTAACAGAGGTTATATGAAGACAATGTGTCCCCTGTAGTGGCCTGAAAGGGGTCTTTTGTGGGGACTAACAGATGTTTTATCAAGACTCCGTGTCCCATGTAGTGGCCTGAAAGGCTTCTATTGAGGGGAGTAACAGGGTTTTTATCAAGACTCTGGGTCCCCTGTAGTGGCCTGAAAGGGGTCTATTGTGGGGACTAACAGAGGTTTTATCAAGACTCTGTGTCCCCTGTAGTGGCTTGAAAAGGGTCTATTGTGGGGACTACAAGAGGTTTTATGAAGACTCTGTGTCCCCTGTAGTGGCCTGAGAGGGGTTTATTGTTGGGCCTAACAGAGGTTTTATCAAGACTCTGTGTCCCCTGTAATGGCCTGAAAGGGGTCTATTGTGGGGACTAACAGGGTTTTTATCAAGACTCTGTGTCCCCTGTAGTGGCCTGAAAGGGGTCTATTGTCGGGAGTAACAGATGTTTTATCAAGACTCTGTGTCTCCTGTAGTGGCCTGAAAGGGGTCTAGTGCGGGGACTAATAGAGGTTTTATCGAGACCCTGTGTCTCCTGTAGTGGCCTGAAAGGGGTTTATTGTGGGGACTAACAGAGGTTTTATCAAGCAGGGTTTTTATCAAGACTCTGTGTCCCCTGTAGTGGCCTGAAAAGGGTCTATTGTGGGGTCTAACAGAGGTTTTATCAAGACTCTGTGTCCCCTGTAGTGGCTTGAAAGGGGTTTATTGTGGGGACTACCAGAGGTTTTATCAAGACACTGTGTCCCCTGTAGTGGCCTGAAAGGGGTTTATTGTGGGGACTAACAGAGGTTTTATTAAGACTCTGTGTCCCCTGTAATGGCCTGAAAGGGGTAAATTGTGGGGTCTAACAGGGTTTTTATCAAGACTCTGTGTGCTCTGTAGTGGCCTGAAAGGGGTCTATTGTGGGGAGTAACAGGGTTTTTATCAAGACTCTGTGTCCCCTGCAGTGGCCTGAAAGGGGTCTATTGTGGGGACTAACAGGGTTTTTATCAAGACTCTGTGTCCCCTGTAGTGGCCTGAATGGGGTTTATTGTGGGGACTAACAGGGTTTTTATCAAGGCGCTGGGTCCCCTGTAGTGGCCTAAAAGGGGTCTATTGTGGGGACTAACAGGGTATTTATCAAGAATCTGTGTCCCCTGCAGTGGCCTGAATGGCGTCTATTGTGAGGACTAACAGAGGTTATATGAAGACAATGTGTCCCCTGTAGTGGCCTGAAAGGGGTCTTTTGTGGGGACTAACAGATGTTTTATCAAGACTCCGTGTCCCATGTATTGGCCTGAAAGGGGTCTATTATGGGGAGTAACAGGCTTTTTATCAAGACTCTGGGTCCCCTGTAGTGGCCTGAAAGGGGTCTATTGTGGGGACTAACAGGGTTTTTATCAAGAATCTGTGTCCCCTGCAGTGGCCTGAATGGCGTCTATTGTGAGGACTAACAGAGGTTATATGAAGACAATGTGTCCCCTGTAGTGGCCTGAAAGGGGTCTTTTGTGGGGACTAACAGATGTTTTATCAAGACTCCGTGTCCCATGTAGTGGCCTTAAAGGCTTCTATTGAGGAGAGTAACAGGGTTTTTATCAAGACTCTGGGTCCCCTGTAGTGGCCTGAAAGGGGTCTATTGTGGGGACTAACAGAGGATTTATCAAGACTCTGTGTCCCCTGTAGTGGCTTGAAAGGGGTTTATTGTGGGGACAAACCAGAGGTCTTATCAATACTCTGTGTCCCCTGTAGTGGCCTGAGAGGGGTTTATTGTTGGGCCTAACAGAGGTTTTATCAAGACTCTGTGTCCCCTTTAATGGCCTGAAAGGGATCTATTGTGGGGACTAACAGGGTTTTTATCAAGACTCTGTGTCCCCTGTAGTAGCCTGAAAGGGGTCTATTGTGGGGACTACCAGAGGTTTTATCAAGACTCTGTGTCCCCTGTAATGGCCTTAAAGGCTTCTATTGAGGAGAGTAACAGGGTTTTTATCAAGATTCTGGGTCCCCTGAAGTGGCCTGAAAGGGGTCTATTGTGGGGACTAACAGAGGTTTTATCAAGACTCTGGGTCCCCTGTAGTGGCCTGAAAGGGGTCTATTGTGGGGACTAACAGGGTTTTTATCAAGACTCTGTGTCCCCTGTAGTGGCCTGAAAAGGGTCTATTGTGGGGACTAACAGGGTTTTTATCAAGACTCTGTGTCCCCTGTAGTGGCCTGAAAGGGGTCTTTTGTGGGGACTAACAGGGTTTTTATCAAGAATCTGTGTCCCCTGCAGTGGCCTGAAAGGCGTCTATTGTGGGGACTAACAGAGGTTATATGAAGACAATGTGTCCCCTGTAGTGGCCTGAAATGGGTCTTTTGTGGGGACTAACAGATGTTTTTTCAAGACTCCGTGTCCCATGTAGTGGCCTTAAAGGCTTCTATTGAGGAGAGTAACAGGGTTTTTATCAAGACTCTGGGTCCCCTGTAGTGGCCTGAAAGGGGTCTATTGTGGGGACTAACAGGGTTTTTATCAAGACTCTGTGTGGTCTGTAGTGGCCTGAAAGGGGTCTATTGTGGGGAGTAACAGGGTTTTTATCAAGACTCTGTGTCCCCTGCAGTGGCCTGAAAGGGGTCTATTGTGGGGACTAACAGGGTTTTTATCAAGAATCTGTGTCCCCTGCAGTGGCCTGAAAGGCGTCTATTGTGGGGACTAACAGAGATTATATGAAGACAATGTGTCCCCTGTAGTGGCCTGAAAGGGGTCTTTTGTGGGGACTAACAGATGTTTTATCAAGACTCCGTGTCCCATGTAGTGGCCTGAAAGGTTTCTATTGAGAGGAGTAACAGGGTTTTTATCAAGACTCTGGGTCCCCTGTAGTGGCCTGAAAGGGGTCTATTGTGGGGACTAACAGAGGTTTTATCAAGACTCTGTGTCCCCTGTAGTGGCCTGAGAGGGGTTTATTGTTGGGCCCAACAGATGTTTTATCAAGCAGGGTTTTTATCAAGACTCTGTGTCCCCTGTAGTGGCCTGTAAAGGGTCTATTGTGGGGTCTAACAGAGGTTTTATCATGACTCTGTGTCCCCTGTAATGGCCTGAAAGGGGTCTATTGTGGGGACTAACAGAGGTTTTATCAAGACTCTGTGTCCCCTGTAATGGCCTGAAAGGGGTCTATTGTGGGGACTAACAGGGTTTTTATCAAGACTCTGTGTTCCCTGTAGTGGCCTGAAAGGGCTCTATTGTCGGGAGTAACAGATGTTTTATCAAGACTCTGTGTCCCCTGTAGTGGCCTGAAAGGGGTCTAGTGTGGGGACTAATAGAGGTTTTATCAAGACCCTGTGTCTCCTGTAGTGGCCTGAAAGGGGTTTATTGTGGGGACTAACAGAGGTTTTCTCAAGCAGGGTTTTTATCAAGACTCTGTGTCCCCTGTAGTGGCCTGAAAAGGGTCTATTGTGGGGTCTAACAGAGGTTTTATCAAGACTCTGTGTCCCCTGTAATGGCTTGAAAGGGGTTTATTGTGGGGACTACCAGAGGTTTTATCAAGGCACTGTGTCCCCTGTAGTGGCCTGAAAAGGGACTATTGTGGGGTCTAACAGAGGTTTTATCAAGACTCTGTGTCCCCTGTAGTGGCTTGAAAGGGGTTTATTGTGGGGACTACCAGAGGTTTTATCAAGACTCTGTGTCCCCTGCAGTGGCCTGAAAGGGGTCTATTGTGGGGACTAACAGGGTTTTTATCAAGACTCTGTGTCCCCCGTAGTGGCCTGAATGGGGTCTATTGTGGGGACTAACAGGGTTTTTATCAAGACTCTGGATCCCCTGTAGTGGCCTGAAAGGGGTCTTTTGTGGGGACTAACAGGGTTTTTATCAAGAATCTGTGTCCCCTGCAGTGGCCTGAAAGGCGTCTATTGTGGGGACTAACAGAGGTTATATGAAGACAATGTGTCCCCTGTAGTGGCCTGAATTGGGTCTTTTGTGGGGACTAACAGATGTTTTTTCAAGACTCCGTGTCCCATGTAGTGGCCTTAAAGGCTTCTATTGAGGAGAGTAACAGGGTTTTTATCAAGACTCTGGGTCCCCTGTAGTGGCCTGAAAGGGGTCTATTGTGGGGACTAACAGAGGTTTTATCAAGACTCTGGGTCCCCTGTAGTGGCCTGAAAGGGGTCTATTGTGGGAACTAACAGGGTTTTTATCAAGACTCTGTGTCCCCTGTAGTGGCCTGAAAAGGGTCTATTGTGGGGACTAACAGGGTTTTTATCAAGACTCTGTGTCCCCTGTAGTGGCCTGAAAGGTGTCTATTGTGGGGACTAACAGGGTTTTTATCAAGAATCTGTGTCCCCTGCAGTGGCCTGAAAGGGGTCTATTGTGGGGACTAACAGGGTTTTTATCAAGACTCTGTGTGGTCTGTAGTGGCCTGAAAGGGGTCTATAGTGGGGAGTAACAGGGTTTTTATCAAGACTCTGTGTCCCCTGCAGTGGCCTGAAAGGGGTCTATTGTGGGGACTAACAGGGTTTTTATCAAGAATCTCTGTCCCCTGCAGTGGCCTGAAAGGCGTCTATTGTGGGGACTAACAGAGGTTATATGAAGACAATGTGTCCCCTGTAGTGGCCTGAAAGGGGTCTTTTGTGGGGACTAACACATGTTTTATCAAGACTCCGTGTCCCACGTAGTGGCCTGAAAGGCTTCTATTGAGGGGAGTAACAGGGTTTTTATCAAGACTCTGGGTCCCCTGTAGTGGCCTGAAAGGGGTCTATTGTGGGGACTAACAGAGGTTTTATCAAGACTCTGTGTCCCCTGTAGTGGCTTGAAAGGGGTCTATTGTGGGGACTACCAGAGGTTTTATCAAGACTCTGTGTCCCCTGTAGTGGCCTGAGAGGGGTTTATTGTTGGGCCTAACAGAGGTTTTATCAAGACTCTGTGTCCCCTGTAATGGCCTGAAAGGGGTCTATTGTGGGGACTAACAGGGTTTTTATGAAGACTCTGTGTCTCCGGTAGTGGCCTGAAGGGGGTCTATTGTGGGGACTAACAGATGTTTTATCAAGACTCTGTGTCCGCTGTAGTGGCCTGAAAGGGGTCTATTGTGGGGACTAACAGGGTTTTTATGAAGACTCTGTGTCTCCGGTAGTGGCCTGAAGGGGGTCTATTGTGGGGACTAACAGGTTTTTATTAAGACTCTGTGTCCCCTGTAGTGGCCTGAAAGGGGTCTATTGTGGGGACTAACAGATGTTTTATCAAGCTCTGTGTCCCCTGTAGTGGCCTGAAAGGGGTCTAGTGTGGGGACTAACAGAGGTCTTATCAAGACCCTGTGTCCCCTGTAGTGGCCTGCAAGGGGTCTATTGTGGGGACTAACAGGGTTTTTATCAAGATTCTGTGTCCCCTGTAGTGGCCTGAAAGGTATCTATTGTGGGGACTAACAGGGTTTTTATCAAGACTCTGTGTTCCCTGTAGTGGCCTGAAAGGGGTCTATTGTGTGGACTAACAGGGTTTTTATTAAGACTCCGTGTCCTCTGTCGTGGCCTGAAAGGGGTCTATTGTGGGGACTAACAGGGTTATTATCAAGACTCTGTGTCCCCTGCAGTGGCCTGAAAGGGGTCTATTGTGGGGACTAACTTGGTTTTTATCAAGACTCTGTGTCCCCTGCAGTGGCCTGAAAGGGGTCTATTTTGGGGACGAACAGGGTTTTTATCAAGACTCTGGGTCCCCTGTAGTGGCCTGAAAGGGGTCTATTGTGGGGACTAACAGGGTTTTTATCAAGACTCTGTGTCCCTTGTAGTATCCTAAAAGGGATCTATTGTGGGGTCTAACAGGGTTTTTATCAAATATCTGTGTCCCCTGCTGTGGCCTGAAAGGGGTCTGTTGTGGGGACTAACAGGGTTTTTATCAAGACTCTGTGTCCCCTGTAGTGGCCTGAAAGGGATCTATTGTGGGGTCTAACAGGGTTTTTATCAAGACTCTGTGTCCCCTGTAGTGGCCTGAAAGGGGTCTATTGTGGGGACTAACAGGGTTTTTATCAAGAATCTGCGTCCCCTGCAGTGGCCCGAAAAGGGTAAATTATGGGGACTAACAGAGGTTTTTTAAAGACTCTGTGTCCCCTGTAGTGGGCTGAAATGGGTCTATTGTGGGGTCTAACAGGGTTTTTATCAAGACTCTGTGTGCTCTGTAATGGCCTGAAAGGGGTCTATTGTGGGGACTAACAGGGTTTTTATCAAGACTCTGGGTCCCCTGTAGTGGCCTGAAAGGGGTCTATTGTGGGGACTAACAGGGTTTTTATCAAGAATCTGTGTCCCCTGCAGTGGCCCGAAAGGCGTCTATTGTGGGGACTAACAGAGGTTTTATGAAGACAATGTGTTCCCTGTAGTGGCTTGAAAGGGCTTTATAGTGGGGACTAACAGAGGTTTTATCAAGACTCTGTGTACCCTGTAGTGGCCTGAAAGGGGTCTATTGTGGGGAGTAACAGGGTTTTATCAAGACTCTGTGTCCCCTGCAGTGGCCTGAAGGGGTCTATTGTGGGGACTAACAGGGTTTTTATCAAGACTCTGTGTCCCCTGTAGTGGCCTGAAAGGGGTCTATTGTGGGGACTAACAGGGTTTTTATCAAGACTCTGGGTCCCCTGTAGTGGCTTGAAAGGGGTCTATTGTGGGGACTAACAGGGTTTTTATCAAGAATCTGTGTCCCCTGCAGTGGCCTGAAAGGCGTCTATTGTGGGGACTAACAGTGTTTTTATCAAGACACTGTGTCCCCTGTAGTGGCCTGAAAGGGGTCTAGTGTGGGGACTAACAGAGGTTTTATCAAGACTCCATGTCCCATGTAGTGGCCTGAAAGGCTTCTAGTTAGGGGAGTAACAGGGTTTTTATCAAGACTCTGGGTCCCCTGTAGTGGCTTGAAAGGGGTTTATTGTGGGGACTACCAGAGGTTTTATCAAGACTCTGTGTCCCCTGTAATGGCCTGAAAGGGGTCTATTGTGGGGACGAACAGGGTTTTTATCAAGACTCTGTGTCCCCTGTAGTGGCCTGAAAGGGGTCTATTGTGGGGACTAACAGATGTTTTATCAAGACTCTGTGTCCCCTGTAGTGGCCTGAAAGGGGTCTAGTGTGGGGACTAACAGAGGTTTTATCAAGACCCTGTGTCCCCTGTAGTGGACTGAAAGGGGTAAATTGTGGGCACTAACAGAGGTTTTATCAAGACTCTGTGTCCCCTGTAGTGGCCTGAAAGGGGTCTAGTGTGGGGATTAACAGGGTTTTTATCAAGACTCCGTGTCCCCTGTAGTCGCCTGAAAGGGGTCTATTGTGGGAACTAACAGAGGTTTTATCAAGACTCTGTGTCCGCTGTAGTGGCCTGAAAGGGGTTATATTGTGTGGACTAACAGGGTTTTTATCAAGACTCTGTGTCTCCTGTAGTGGCCTGAAAGGGGTCTATTGTGGGGACTAACAGGGTTTTTATTAAGACTCTGTGTCCCCTGTAGCGGCCTGAAAGCGGTCTATTGTGGAGACAAACAGATGTTTTATCAAGACTCTGTGTCCCCTGTAGTGGCCTGAAAAGGGTCTAGTGTGGGGACTAACAGTGGTTTTATCAAGACCCTGTGTCCCCTGTAGTGGCCTGAAAGGGGTCTATTGTGGGGACTAATAGGGTTTTTATCAAGACTCTGTGTCCCCTGTAGTGGCCTGAAAGGGGTCTATTGTGGGGACTAACAGGATTTTTATCAAGAATCTGTGTCCCCTGCTGTGGCCTGAAAGGTGTCTATTGTGGGGACTAACAGGGTTTTTATTAAGACTCTGTGTACCCTGTCGTGGCCTTAAAGGGGTCTATTGTGGGGACTAACAGATGTTTTATCAAGACTCTGTGTCCCCTGTAGTGGCCTGAAAGGGGTCTATTGTGGGGACTAACAGGGTTTTTATCAAGACTCTGGGTCCCATGTAGTGGCCTGAAAGGGATCTATTGTGGGGACTAACAGGGTTTTTATCAAGACTCTGTGTCCCCTGTAGTGGCCTGAAAGGGGTCTATTGTGGGGACTAACAGGGTTTTTATCAAATATCTGTGTCCCCTGCTGTGGCCTGAAAGGGGTCTATTGTGGGGACTAACAGGGTTTTTATCAAGACTCTGTGTCTCCTGTAGTGGCCTGAAAGGGGTCTATTGTGGGGACTAACAGGGTTTTTATTAAGACTCTGTATCCCCAGTAGTGGCCTGAAAGGGGTCTATTGTGGGGACTAACAGGGTTTTTATCAAGACTCTGTGTCCCCTGTAGTGGCCTGAAAGGGATCTATTTTGGGGACTAACAGGGTTTTTATCAAGACTCTGTGTCCCCTGTAGTGGCCTGAAAGGGGTCTATTGTGGGGACTAACAGGGTTTTTATCAAGGATCTGCGTCCCCTGCAGTGGCCCGAAAAGGGTAAATTATGGGGACTAACAGAGGTTTTATCAAGACCCTGTGTCCCCTGTAGTGACCTGAAATGGGTCTATTGTGGGGTCTAACAGGGTTTTTATCAAGACTCTGTGTGCTCTGTATTGGCGTGAAAGGGGTCTATTGTGGGGACTAACAGGGTTTTTATCAAGAATCTGTGTCCCCTGCAGTGGCCTGAAAGGCGTCTATTGTGGGGACTAACAGGGTTTTTATCAAGAATCTGTGTCCCCAGCAGTGGCCTGAAAGGCGTCTATTGTGGGGACTAACAGTGTTTTTATCAAGACACTGTGTCCCCTGTAGTGGCCTGAAAGGGGTCTAGTGTGGGGACTAACAGAGGTTTTATCAAGACTCCCTGTCCCATGTAGTGGGCTGAAAGGCTTCTAGTTAGGGGAGTAACAGGGTTTTTATCAAGACTCTGGGTCCCCTGTAGTGGCTTGAAAGGGGTTTATTGTGGGGACTACCAGAGGTTTTATCAAGACTCTGTGTCCCCCGTAATGGCCTGAAAGGGGTCTATTGTGGGGACGAACAGGGTTTTTATCAAGACTCTGTGTCCCCTGTAGTGGCCTGAAAGGGGTCTATTGTGGGGACTAACAGATGTTTTATCAAGACTCTGTGTCCCCTGTAGTGGCCTGAAAGGGGTCTAGTGTGGGGACTAACAGAGGTTTTATCAAGACCCTGTGTCCCCTGTAGTGGACTGAAAGGGGTAAATTGTGGGGACTAACAGAGGTTTTATCAAGACTCTGTGTCCCCTGTAGTGGCCTGAAAGGGGTCTAGTGTGGGGACTAACAGGGTTTTTATCAAGACTCCGTGTCCCCTGTAGTCGCCTGAAAGGGGTCTATTGTGGGAACTAACAGAGGTTTTATCAAGACTCTGTGTCCGCTGTAGTGGCCTGAAAGGGGTTATATTGTGTGGACTAACAGGGTTTTTATCAAGACTCTGGGTCCCCTGAAGTGGCGTGAAAGGGGTCTATTGTGGGGGCAAGCAGGGTTTTTATTAAGACTCTGTGTCCCCTGTAGTGGCCTGAAAGGGGTCTATTGTGGGGACTAACAGGGTTTTTATCAAGAATCTGTGTCCCCTGCTGTGGCCTGAAAGGGGTCTATTGTGGGGACTAACAGATGTTTTATCAAGACTCTGTGTCCCCTGTAGTGGCCTGAAAGGGGTCTATTGTGGGGACTAACAGGGTTTTTATCAAGAATCTGTGTCCCCTGCTGTGGCCTGAAAGGTGTCTATTGTGGGGACTAACAGGGTTTTTATTAAGACTCTGTGTCCCCTGTCGTGGCCTGAAAGGGGTCTATTGTGGGGACTAACAGGTTTTTATCAAGACTCTGTGTCCCCTGCAGTGGCATGAAAGGGGTCTATCGTGGGGACTAACAGGGTTTTTATCAAGACTCTGGGTCCCCTGTAGTGGCCTGAAAGGGGTCTATTGTGGGGACTAACAGGGTTTTTATTAAGACTCTGTGTCCCCTGTGGTGGCCTGAAAGGGGTCTATTGTGGGGACTAACAGATGTTTTATCAAGACTCTGTGTCCCCTGTAGTGGCCTGAAAGGGGTCTATTGTGGGGACTAACAGGGTTTTTATCAAGACTCTGGGTCCCCTGTAGTGGCCTGAAAGGGATCTATTGTGGGGACTAACAGTGTTTTTATCAAGACTCTGTGTCCCCTGTAGTGGCCTGAAAGGGGTCTATTGTGGGGACTAACAGGGTTTTTATCAAATATCTGTGTCCCCTGCTGTGGCCTGAAAGGGGTCTATTGTGGGGACTAACAGGGTTTTTATCAAGACTCTGTGTCTCCTGTAGTTGCCTGAAAGGGGTCTATTGTGGGGACTAACAGGGTTTTTATTAAGACTCTGTATCCCCAGTAGTGGCCTGAAAGGGGTCTATTGTGGGGACTAACAGGGTTTTTATCAAGACTCTGTGTCCCATGTAGTGGCCTGAAAGGGATCTATTTTGGGGACTAACAGGGTTTTTATCAAGACTCTGTGTCCCCTGTAGTGGCCTGAAAGGGGTCTATTGTGGGGACTAACAGGGTTTTTATCAAGGATCTCCGTCCCCTGCAGTGGCCCGAAAAGGGTAAATTATGGGGACTAACAGAGGTTTTATCAAGACTCTGTGTCCCCTGTAGTGACCTGAAATGTGTCTATTGTGGGGTCTAACAGGGTTTTTATCAAGACTCTGTGTGCTCTGTATTGGCGTGAAAGGGGTCTATTGTGGGGACTAACAGGGTTTTTATTAAGAATCTGTGTCCCCTGCAGTGGCCTGAAAGGCGTCTATTGTGGGGACTAACAGGGTTTTTATCAAGAATCTGTGTCCCCTGCAGTGGCCTGAAAGGCGTCTATTGTGGGGACTAACAGTGTTTTTATCAAGACTCTGTGTCCCCTGTAGTGGCCCGAAAGGTGTCTAGTGTGGGGACTAACAGAGGTTTTATCAAGACCCTGTGTCCCCTGTAGTGGCCTGAAAGGGGTAAATTGTGGGGACTATCAGAGGTTTTATCAAGACTCCGTGTCCCATGTAGTGGCCTGAAAGGCTTCTATTTAGGGGAGTAACAGGGTTTTTATCAAGACTCTGGGTCCCCTGTAGTGGCCTGAAAGGGGTCTATTGTGGGGACTAACAGAGGTTTTATTAAGACTCTGTGTCCCCTGTAGTGGCTTGAAAGGGGTTTATTGTGGGGACTACCAGAGGTTTTATCAAGACTCTCTGTCCCCTGTAGTGGCCTGAGAGGGGTTTATTTTTGGGCCTAACAGAGGTTTTATCAAGACTCTGTGTCCCCTGTAATGGCATGAAAGGGGTCTATTATGGGGACTAACAGATGTTTTATCAAGACTCTGTGTCCCCTGTAGTGGCCTGAAAGGGGTCTAGTGTGGGGACTAACAGGGTTTTTATCAAGATTCTGTGTCCCCTGTAGTGGCCTGAAAGGGGTCTATTGTGGGAACTAACAGAGGTTTTATCAAGATTCTGTGTCTCCTGTAGTGGCCTGAAAGGGGTCTATTGTGGGAACTAACAGAGGTTTTATCAAGACTCTGTGTCTCCTGTAGTGGCCTGAAAGGGGTCTATTGTGGGGACTAACAGGGTATTTATCAAGACTCTGTGTCTCCTGTAGTGGCCTGAAAGGGGTCTATTGTGGGGACTAACAGATGTTTTATCAAGACTCTGTGTCCCCTGTAATGGCCTGAAAGGGGTCTATTGTGTGAACGAACAGGGTTTTTATCAAGACTCTGTGTCCCCTGTAGTGGCCTGAAAGGGGTCTATTGTGGGGACTAACAGATGTTTTATCAAGACTCTGTGTCCCCTGTAGTGGCCTGAAAGGGTTCTAGTGTGGGGACTAACAGAGGTTTTATCAAGACCCTGTGTCCCCTGTAGTGGACTGAAAGGGGTAAATTGTGGGGACTAACAGGGTTTTATCAAGACTCTGTGTCCCCTGTAGTGGCCTGAAAGGGGTCTAGTGTGGGGACTAACAGGGTTTTTATCAAGACTCCGTGTCCCCTGTAGTCGCCTGAAAGGGGTCTATTGTGGGAACTAACAGAGGTTTTATCAAGACTCTGTGTCCGCTGTAGTGGCCTGAAAGGGGTTATATTGTGTGGACTAACAGGGTTTTTATCAAGACTCTGTGTCTCCTGTAGTGGCCTGAAAGGGGTCTATTGTGGGGACTAACAGTGGTTTTATCAAGACCCTGTGTCCCCTGTAGTGGCCTGAAAGGGGTCTATTGTGGGGACTAATAGGGTTTTTATGAAGACTCTGTGTCCCCTGTAGTGGCCTGAAAGGTATCTATTGTGGGGACTAACAGGGTTTTTATCAAGACTCTGTGTCCCCTGTAGTGGCGTGAAAGGGGTCTATTGTGGGGACAAGCAGGGTTTTTATTAAGACTCTGTGTCCCCTGTAGTGGCCTGAAAGGGGTCTATTGTGGGGACTAACAGGGTTTTTATCAAGAATCTGTGTCCCCTGCTGTGGCCTGAAAGGGGTCTATTGTGGGGACTAACAGATGTTTTATCAAGACTCTGTGTCCCCTGTAGTGGCCTGAAAGGGGTCTATTGTGGGGACTAACAGGGTTTTTATCAAGAATCTGTGTCCCCTGCTGTGGACTGAAAGGTGTCTATTGTGGGGACTAACAGGGTTTTTATTAAGACTCTGTGTCCCCTGTCGTGGCCTGAAAGGGTTCTATTGTGGGGACTAGCAGGTTTTTATCAAGACTCTGTGTCCCCTGCAGTGGCCTGAAAGGGGTCTATCGTGGGGACTAACAGGATTTTTATCAAGACTCTGGGTCCCCTGTAGTGGCCTGAAAGGGGTCTATTGTGGGGACTAACAGGGTTTTTATTAAGACTCTGTGTCCCCTGTGGTGGCCTGAAAGGGGTCTATTGTGGGGACTAACAGATGTTTTATCAAGACTCTGTGTCCCCTGTAGTGGCCTGAAAGGGGTCTATTGTGGGGACTAACAGGGTCTTTATCAAGACTCTGGGTCCCCTGTAGTGGCCTGAAAGGGATCTATTGTGGGGACTAACAGGGTTTTTATCAAGACTCTGTGTCCCCTGTAGTGGCCTGAAAGGGGTCTATTGTGGGGACTAACAGGGTTTTTATCAAATATCTGTGTCCCCTGCTGTGGCCTGAAAGGGGTCTATTGTGGGGACTAACAGGGTTTTTATCAAGACTCTGTGTCTCCTGTAGTTGCCTGAAAGGGGTCTATTGTGGGGACTAACAGGGTTTTTATTAAGACTCTGTATCCCCAGTAGTGGCCTGAAAGGGGTCTATTGTGGGGACTAACAGGGTTTTTATCAAGACTCTGTGTCCCATGTAGTGGCCTGAAAGGGATCTATTTTGGGGACTAACAGGGTTTTTATCAAGACTCTGTGTCCCCTGTAGTGGCCTGAAAGGGGTCTATTGTGGGGACTAACAGGGTTTTTATCAAGGATCTCCGTCCCCTGCAGTGGCCCGAAAAGGGTAAATTATGGGGACTAACAGAGGTTTTATCAAGACTCTGTGTCCCCTGTAGTGACCTGAAATGTGTCTATTGTGGGGTCTAACAGGGTTTTTATCAAGACTCTGTGTGCTCTGTATTGGCGTGAAAGGGGTCTATTGTGGGGACTAACAGGGTTTTTATCAAGAATCTGTGTCCCCTGCAGTGGCCTGAAAGGCGTCTATTGTGGGGACTAACAGGGTTTTTATCAAGAATCTGTGTCCCCTGCAGTGGCCTGAAAGGCGTCTATTGTGGGGACTAACAGTGTTTTTATCAAGACTCTGTGTCCCCTGTAGTGGCCCGAAAGGTGTGAAGTGTGGGGACTAACAGAGGTTTTATCAAGACCCTGTGTCCCCTGTAGTGGCCTGAAAGGGGTAAATTGTGGGAACTAACAGAGGTTTTATCAAGACTCCGTGTCCCATGTAGTGGCCTGAAAGGCTTCTATTTAAGGGAGTAACAGGGTTTTTATCAAGACTCTGGGTCCCCTGTAGTGGCCTGAAAGGGGTCTATTGTGGGGACTAACAGAGGTTTTATCAAGACTCTGTGTCCCCTGTAGTGGCTTGAAAGGGGTTTATTGTGGAGACTACCAGAGGTTTTATCAAGACTCTGTGTCCCCTGTAGTGGCCTGAGAGGGGTTTATTTTTGGGCCTAACAGAGGTTTTATCAAGACTCTGTGTCCCCTGTAATGGCCTGAAAGGGGTCTATTGTGGGGACTAACAGATGTTTTATCAAGACTCTGAGTCCCCTGTAGTGGCCTGAAAGGGGTCTAGTGTGGGGACTAACAGAGATTTTATCAAGACCCTGTGTCCCCTGTAGTGGCCTGAAAGGGGTCTATTGTGGGGACTCACAGGGTTTTTATCAAGACTCTGTGTCCCCTGTAGTGGCCTGAAAGGTATCTATTGTGGGGACTAACAGGGTTTTTATCAAGACTCTGTGTACCCTGTACTGGCGTGAAAGGAGTCTATTGTGGGGACAAACAGGGTTTTTATTAAGACTCTGTGTCCCCTGTAGTGGCCTGAAAGGGGTCTATTGTGGGGACTAACAGATGTTTTATCAAGACTCTGTGTCCCCTGTAGTGGCCTGAAAGGGGTCTATTGTGGGGACTAACAGGGTTTTTATCAAGAATCTGTGTCCCCTGTATTGGCCTGAAAGGGGTCTATTGTGGGGACTAACAGGGTTTTTATCAAGACTCTGGGTACCCTGTAGTGGCCTGAAAGAGGTCTATTTTGGGGACTAACAGGGTTTTTATCAAGAATCTGTGTCCCCTGCAGTGGCCTGAAAGGCGTCTATCGTGGGGACTAACAGAGGTTTTATCAAGACGCTGTGTCTGCTGTAGTGGCCTGAAAGGGGTCTATTGTGGGGACTAACAGGGTTTTTATCAAACTCTGGGTCCCGTGTAGTGACCTGAAAGGGGTCTATTGTGGGGACTAACAGGGTTTTTATCAAGACTCTGTGTCCCCTGTAGTGGCCTCAATGGGGTCTATTTTGGGGACTAACAGAGGTTTTATCAAGACTCTGTGTCCCCTGTAGTGGCCTGAAAGGGATCTAGTGTGGGGACTAACCGAGGTTTTATCAAGACTCTGTGTCCCCTGTAGTGGTCTGATATGGGTAAATTGTGGGGACTAACAGAGGTTTTATCAAGTCTCTGTGTCCCCTGTCGTGGCCTGAAAGGGGTCTATTGTGGGGACTAACAGGGTTTTTATCAAGACTCTGTGTCCCCTGTAGTGGCCTGAATTGGGTCTATTGTGGGGACTAACAGAGGTTTTATCAAGACGCTGTGTCCGCTGTAGTGGCCTGAAAGGGGTCTATTGTGGGGACTAGCAGGGTTTTTATCAAACTCTGGGTCCCGTGTAGTGGCCTGAAAGGGGTCTATTGTGGGGACTAACAGGGTTTTTAACAAGACTCTGTGTCCCCTGTAGTGGCCTGAATGGGGTCTATTGTCGGGACTACCAGAGGTTTTATCAAGACGCTGTGTTCGCTGTAGTGGCCTGAAAGGGGTCTATTGTGGGGACTAACAGGGTTTTTATCAAACTCTGGGTCCCGTGTAGTGGCCTGAAAGGGGTCTATTGTGGGGACTAACAGGGTTTTTATCAAGACTCTGTGTCCCCTGTAGTGGCCTGAAAGGGATCTATTGTGGGGACTAACAGGGTTTTTATCAAGACTGTGTCCCCTGTAGTGGCCTGAAAGGGGTCTATTGTGGGGACTAACAGGGTTTTTATTAAGACTCTGTGTCTCCTGTAGTGGCCTGAAAGGGGTCTATTGTGGGGACTAACAGGCTTTTTAGCAAGACTCTGGGTCCCCTGTAGTGGCCTGAAAGGGGTCTATTGTGGGGACTAACAGGGTTTTTTATCAAGACTCTATGTCCCCTGTAGTGGCCTGAAAGGGATCTATTGTGGGGACTAACAGGGTTTTTATCAAGACTCTGTGTACCCTGTAGTGGCGTGAAAGGAGTCTATTGTGGGGACAAACAGGGTTTTTATTAAGACTCTGTGTCCCCTGTAGTGGCCTGAAAGGTATCTATTGTGGGGACTAACAGGGTTTTTATCAAGACTCTGTGTACCCTGTAGTGGCGTGAAAGGAGTCTATTGTGGGGACAAACAGGGTTTTTATTAAGACTCTGTGTCCCCTGTAGTGGCCTGAAAGGGGTCTATTGTGGGGACTAACAGATGTTTTATCAAGACTCTGTGTCCCCTGTAGTGGCCTGAAAGGGGTCTATTGTTGGGACTAACAGGGTTTTTATCAAGAATCTGTGTCCCCTGTAGTGGGCTGAAAGGGGTCTATTGTGGGGACTAACAGGGTTTTTATCAAGACTCTGTGTCCCCTGTAGTGGCCTCAATGGGGTCTATTTTGGGGACTAACAGAGGTTTTATCAAGACTCTGTGTCCCCTGTAGTGGCCTGAAAGGGATCTAGTGTGGGGACTAACCGAGGTTTTATCAAGACTCTGTGTCCCCTGTAGTGGTCTGATATGGGTAAATTGTGGGGACTAACAGAGGTTTTATCAAGTCTCTGTGTCCCCTGTCGTGGCCTGAAAGGGGTCTATTGTGGGGACTAACAGGGTTTTTATCAAGACTCTGTGTCCCCTGTAGTGGCCTGAATTGGGTCTATTGTGGGGACTAACAGAGGTTTTATCAAGACGCTGTGTCCGCTGTAGTGGCCTGAAAGGGGTCTATTGTGGGGACTAGCAGGGTTTTTATCAAACTCTGGGTCCCGTGTAGTGGCCTGAAAGGGGTCTATTGTGGGGACTAACAGGGTTTTTAACAAGACTCTGTGTCCCCTGTAGTGGCCTGAATGGGGTCTATTGTCGGGACTACCAGAGGTTTTATCAAGACGCTGTGTTCGCTGTAGTGGCCTGAAAGGGGTCTATTGTGGGGACTAACAGGGTTTTTATCAAACTCTGGGTCCCGTGTAGTGGCCTGAAAGGGGTCTATTGTGGGGACTAACAGGGTTTTTATCAAGACTCTGTGTCCCCTGTAGTGGCCTGAAAGGGATCTATTGTGGGGACTAACAGGGTTTTTATCAAGACTGTGTCCCCTGTAGTGGCCTGAAAGGGGTCTATTGTGGGGACTAACAGGGTTTTTATTAAGACTCTGTGTCTCCTGTAGTGGCCTGAAAGGGGTCTATTGTGGGGACTAACAGGCTTTTTAGCAAGACTCTGGGTCCCCTGTAGTGGCCTGAAAGGGGTCTATTGTGGGGACTAACAGGGTTTTTTATCAAGACTCTATGTCCCCTGTAGTGGCCTGAAAGGGATCTATTGTGGGGACTAACAGGGTTTTTATCAAGACTCTGTGTACCCTGTAGTGGCGTGAAAGGAGTCTATTGTGGGGACAAACAGGGTTTTTATTAAGACTCTGTGTCCCCTGTAGTGGCCTGAAAGGTATCTATTGTGGGGACTAACAGGGTTTTTATCAAGACTCTGTGTACCCTGTAGTGGCGTGAAAGGAGTCTATTGTGGGGACAAACAGGGTTTTTATTAAGACTCTGTGTCCCCTGTAGTGGCCTGAAAGGGGTCTATTGTGGGGACTAACAGATGTTTTATCAAGACTCTGTGTCCCCTGTAGTGGCCTGAAAGGGGTCTATTGTTGGGACTAACAGGGTTTTTATCAAGAATCTGTGTCCCCTGTAGTGGGCTGAAAGGGGTCTATTGTGGGGACTAACAGGGTTTTTATCAAGACTCTGTGTCCCCTGTAGTGGCCTCAATGGGGTCTATTTTGGGGACTAACAGAGGTTTTATCAAGACTCTGTGTCCCCTGTAGTGGCCTGAAAGGGGTCTATTTTGGGGACTAACAGGGTTTTTATCAAGAATCTGTGTCCCCTGCAGTGGCCTGAAAGGCGTCTATTGTGGGGACTAACAGAGGTTTTATCAAGACGCTGTGTCTGCTGTAGTGGCCTGAAAGGGGTCTATTGTGGGGACTAACAGGGTTTTTATCAAACTCTGGGTCCCGTGTAGTGACCTGAAAGGGGTCTATTGTGGGGACTAACAGGGTTTTTATCAAGACTCTGTGTCCCCTGTAGTGGCCTCAATGGGGTCTATTTTGGGGACTAACAGAGGTTTTATCAAGACTCTGTGTCCCCTGTAGTGGCCTGAAAGGGGTCTAGTGTGGGGACTAACCGAGGTTTTATCAAGACTCTGTGTCCCCTGTAGTGGTCTGATATGGGTAAATTGTGGGGACTAACAGAGGTTTTATCAAGTCTCTGTGTCCCCTGTCGTGGCCTGAAAGGGGTCTATTGTGGGGACTAACAGGGTTTTTATCAAGACTCTGTGTCCCCTGTAGTGGCCTGAATTGGGTCTATTGTGGGGACTAACAGAGGTTTTATCAAGACGCTGTGTCCGCTGTAGTGGCCTGAAAGGTGTCTATTGTGGGGACTAGGAGGGTTTTTATCAAACTCTGGGTCCCCTGTAGTGGCCTGAAAGGGGTCTATTGTGGGGACTAACAGGGTTTTTAACAAGACTCTGTGTCCCCTGTAGTGGCCTGAATGGGGTCTATTGTCGGGACTAACAGGGTTTTTATCAAGACTGTGTCCCCTGTAGTGGCCTGAAAGGGGTCTATTGTGGGGACTAACAGGGTTTTTATTAAGACTCTGTGTCTCCTGTAGTGGCCTGAAAGGGGTCTATTGTGGGGACTAACAGGCTTTTTAGCAAGACTCTGGGTCCCCTGTAGTGGCCTGAAAGGGGTCTATTGTGGGGACTAACAGGGTTTTTTATCAAGACTCTATGTCCCCTGTAGTGGCCTGAAAGGGATCTATTGTGGGGACTAACAGGGTTTTTATCAAGACTCTGTGTCCCCTGTAGTGGCCTGAAAGGGGTCTATTGTGGGGACTAACAGGGTTTTTTTATCAAGACTCTGTGTCCCCTGTAGTGGCCTGAAAGGGATCTATTGTGGGGACTAACAGGGGTTTTATTAAGACTCTGTGTCCCCTGTAGTGGCCTGAAATGGGTCTATTGTGGTGTCTAACAGGGTTTTTATCAAGACTCTGTGTTCTCTGTAGTGGCCTGAAAGGGGTCTTTTGTGGGGACTAACAGAGGTTTTATCAATACTCCGTGTCCCATGTAGTGGCCTGAAAAGGGTCTATTGTGGGGAGTAACAGGGCTTTTATCAAGACTCTGCGCCCCTGTAGTGGCCTGAAAGGGGTCTATTGTGGAGGACTAACAGAGGTTTTATCAAGACTCTGTGTCCCCTGTAGTGGCTTGAAAGGGGTTTATTGTGGGGACTAACAGAGTATTTATCAAGACTCTGTGTCCCCTGTAGTGGCCTGAAAGGGGTCTATTGTGGGGACTAACAGGGTTTTTATCAATAATCTGTGTCCCCTGCAGTGGCCTGAAAGGCGTCTATTGTGGGGACTAACAGAGGTTTTATCAATAATCCGTGTCCCATGTAGTGGCCTGAAAGGGGTCTATTGTGGGGAGTAACAGGCTTTTTATCAAGACTCTGCGCCCCTGTAGTGGCCTGAAAGGGGTCTATTGTGGGGACTAACAGAGGTTTTATCAAGACTCTGTGTCCCCTGTAGTGGCCTGATAGGGGTAAATTGTGGGGACTAACAGAGGTTTTATCAAGTCTCTGTGTCCCCTGTCGTGGCCTGAAAGGGGTCTATTGTGGGGACTAACAGGGTTTTTATCAAGACTCTGTGTCCCCTGTAGTGGCCTGAATTGGGTCTATTGTGGGGACTAACAGAGGTTTTATCAAGACGCTGTGTCCGCTGTAGTGGCCTGAAAGGGGTCTATTGTGGGGACTAACAGGGTTTTTATCATACTCTGGGTCCCGTGTAGTGGCCTGAAAGGGGTCTATTGTGGGAACTAACAGGGTTTTTATCAAGACTCTGTGTCCCCTGTAGTGGCCTGAATGGGGTCTATTGTGGGGACTACCAGAGGTTTTATCAAGACGCTGTGTCCACTGTAGTGGCCTGAAAGGGGTCTATTGTGGGGACTAACAGGGTTTTTATCAAACTCTGGGTCCCGTGTAGTGGCCTGAAAGGGATCTATTGTGGGGACTAACAGGGGTTTTATTAAGACTCTGTGTCCCCTGTAGTGGCCTGAAAGGGGTCTATTGTGGGGACTAACAGGGTTTTTTATCAAGACTCTGTGTGCTCTGTAGTGGCCTGAAAGGGGTCTATTGTGGGGAGTAACAGGGTTTATATCAAGACTCTGTGTCCCCTGCAGTGGCCTGAAAGGGGTCTATTGTGGGGACTAACAGGGTTTTTATCAAGACTCTGGGTCCCCTGTAGTGGCCTGAAAGGGGTCTATTGTGGGGACTAACAGAGGTTTTATCAAGACTCTGTGTCCCCTGTAGTGGCTTGAAAGGGGTTCATGTTGGGGACTAACAGAGTATTTATCAAGACTCTGTGTCCCCTGTAGTGGCCTGAAAGGGGTCTATTGTGGGGACTAACAGGGTTTTTATCAATAATCTGTGTCCCCTGCAGTGGCCTGAAAGGCGTCTATTGTGGGGACTAACAGAGGTTTTATCAATACTCCGTGTCCCATGTAGTGGCCTGAAAGGGGTCTATTGTGGGGACTAACAGGGTTTTTATCAAGACACTGGGTACCCTGTAGTGGCCTGAAAGAGGTCTATTTTGGGGACTAACAGGGTTTTTATCAAGAATCTGTGTCCCCTGCAGTGGCCTGAAAGGCGTCTATTGTGGGGACTAACAGAGGTTTTATCAAGACTCTGTGTCCCCTGTAGTGGCTTGAAAGGGGTTTATGTTGGGGACTAACAGAGTATTTATCAAGACTCTGTGTCCCCTGTAGTGGCCTGAAAGGGGTCTATTGTGGGGACTAACAGGGTTTTTATCAAAATCTGGGTCCCGTGTAGTGGCCTGAAAGGGGTCTATTGTGGGGACTAACAGGGTTTTTATCAAGACTCTGTGTCCCCTGTAGTGGCCTCAATGGGGTCTATTTTGGGGACTAACAGAGGTTTTATCAAGACTCTGTGTCCCCTGTAGTGGCCTGAAAGGGGTCTAGTGTGGGGACTAACCGAGGTTTTATCAAGACTCTGTGTCCCCTGTAGTGGTCTGATAGGGGTAAATTGTGGGGACTAACAGAGGTTTTATCAAGTCTCTGTGTCCCCTGTCGTGGCCTGAAAGGGGTCTATTGTGGGGACTAACAGGGTTTTTATCAAGACTCTGTGTCTCCTGTAGTGGCCTGAATTGGGTCTATTGTGGGGACTAACAGAGGTTTTATCAAGACGCTGTGTCCGCTGTAGTGGCCTGAAAGGGGTCTATTGTGGGGACTAACAGGGTTTTTATCAAACTCTGGGTCCCGTGTAGTGGCCTGAAAGGGGTCTATTGTGGGGACTAACAGGGTTTTTATCAAGACTCTGTGTCCCCTGTAGTGGCCTGAATGGGGTCTATTGTCGGGACTACCAGAGGTTTTATCAAGACGCTGTGTTCGCTGTAGTGGCCTGAAAGGGGTCTATTGTGGGGACTAACAGGGTTTTTATCAAACTCTGGGTCCCGTGTAGTGGCCTGAAAGGGGTCTATTGTGGGGACTAACAGGGTTTTTATCAAGACTCTGTGTCCCCTGTAGTGGCCTGAAAGGGATCTATTGTGGGGACTAACAGGGTTTTTATCAAGACTGTGTCCCCTGTAGTGGCCTGAAAGGGGTCTATTGTGGGGACTAACAGGGTTTTTATTAAGACTCTGTGTCTCCTGTAGTGGCCTGAAAGGGGTCTATTGTGGGGACTAACAGGCTTTTTAGCAAGACTCTGGGTCCCCTGTAGTGGCCTGAAAGGGGTCTATTGTGGGGACTAACAGGGTTTTTTATCAAGACTCTATGTCCCCTGTAGTGGCCTGAAAGGGATCTATTGTGGGGACTAACAGGGTTTTTTTATCAAGACTCTGTGTCCCCTGTAGTGGCCTGAAAGGGATCTATTGTGGGGACTAACAGGGGTTTTATTAAGACTCTGTGTCCCCTGTAGTGGCCTGAAATGGGTCTATTGTGGTGTCTAACAGGGTTTTTATCAAGACTCTGTGTTCTCTGTAGTGGCCTGAAAGGGGTCTTTTGTGGGGACCTACAGAGGTTTTATCAATACTCCGTGTCCCATGTAGTGGCCTGAAAAGGGTCTATTGTGGGGAGTAACAGGGCTTTTATCAAGACTCTGCGCCCCTGTAGTGGCCTGAAAGGGGTCTATTGTGGGGACTAACAGAGGTTTTATCAAGACTCTGTGTCCCCTGTAGTGGCTTGAAAGGGGTTTATTGTGGGGACTAACAGAGTATTTATCAAGACTCTGTGTCCCCTGTAGTGGCCTGAAAGGGGTCTATTGTGGGGACTAACAGGGTTTTTATCAATAATCTGTGTCCCCTGCAGTGGCCTGAAAGTCGTCTATTGTGGGGACTAACAGAGGTTTTATCACTACTCCGTGTCCCATGTAGTGGCCTGAAAGGGGTCTATTGTGGGGAGTAACAGGGTTTTTATCAAGACTCTGCGCCCCTGTAGTGGCCTGAAAGGGGTCTATTGTGGGGACTAACAGAGGTTTTATCAAGACTCTGTGTCCCCTGTAGTGGCCTGATAGGGGTAAATTGTGGGGACTAACAGAGGTTTTATCAAGTCTCTGTGTCCCCTGTCGTGGCCTGAAAGGGGTCTATTGTGGGGACTAACAGGGTTTTTATCAAGACTCTGTGTCCCCTGTAGTGGCCTGAAAGGGATCTATTGTGGGGACTAACAGGGTTTTTATCAAGACTCTGCGCCCCTGTAGTGGCCTGAATTGGGTCTATTGTGGGGACTACCAGAGGTTTTATCAAGACTCTGTGTCCCCTGCAGTGGCCTGAAAGGGGTCTATTGTGGGGACTAACAGGGTTTTTATCAAGACTCTGGGTCCCCTGTAGTGGCCTGAAAGGGGTCTATTGTGGGGACTAACAGGGTTTTTATCAAGAATCTGTGTCCCCTGCAGTGGCCAGAAAGGCGTCTATTGTGGGGTCTAACAGAGGTTTTATGAAGACAATGTGTCCCCTGTAGTGGCCTGAAAGGTGTCTTTTGTGGGTACTAACAGAGGTTTTATCAATACTCCGTGTCCCATGTAGTGGCCTGAAAAGGGTCTATTGTGGGGAGTAACAGGGCTTTTATCAAGACTCTGCGCCCCTGTAGTGTCCTGAAAGGGGTCTATTGTGGGGACTAACAGAGGTTTTATCAAGACGCTGTGTCCCCTGTAGTGGCTTGAAAGGGGTTTATTGTGGGGACTAACAGAGTATTTATCAAGACTCTGCGTCCCCTGTAGTGGCCTGAAAGGGGTCTATTGTGGGGACTAACAGGGTTTTTTATCAAGACTCTATGTCCCCTGTAGTGGCCTGAAAGGGATCTATTGTGGGGACTAACAGGGTTTTTATCAAGACTCTGTGTCCCCTGTAGTGGCCTGAAAGGCGTCTATTGTGGGGACTAACAGAGGTTTTATCAATACTCCGTGTCCCATCTAGTGGCCTGAAAGGGGTCTATTGTGGGGAGTAAGAGGGTTTTTATCAAGACTCTGCGCCCCTGTAGTGGCCTGAAAGGGGTCTATTGTGGGGACTAACAGAGGTTTTATCAAGACTCTGTGTCCGCTGTAGTGGCCTGAAAGGGGTCTATTGTGGGGACTAACAGGGTTTTTATCAAACTCTGGGTCCCGTGTAGTGGCCTGAAAGGGGTCTATTGTGGGGACTAACAGGGTTTTTATCAAACTCTGGGTCCCGTGTAGTTGCCTGCATTGGGTCTATTGTGGGGACTAACAGAGGTTTTATCAAGACGCTGTGTCCGCTGTAGTGGCCTGAAAGGGGTCTATTGTGGGGACTAACAGGGTTTTAACATACTCTGGGTCCCGTGTAGTGGCCTGAAAGGGGTCTATTGTGGGGACTAACAGGGTTTTTATCAGGACTCTGTGTCCCCTGTAGTGGCCTGAATGGGGTCTATTGTGGGGACTACCAGAGGTTTTATCAAGACGCTGTGTCCACTGTAGTGGCCTGAAAGGGGTCTATTGTGGGGACTAACAGGGTTTTTATCAAACTCTGGGTCCCGTGTAGTGGCCTGAAAGGGGTCTATTGTGGGGACTAATAGGGTTTTTATCAAGACTCTGTGTCCCCTGTAGTGGCCTGAAAGGGATCTATTGTAGGGACTAACAGGGTTTTTATCAAGACTGTGTCCCCTGTAGTGGCCTGAAAGGGGTCTATTGTGGGGACTAACAGGGTTTTTATCAACACTCTGTGTCTCCTGTAGTGGCCTGAAAGGGGTCTATTGTGAGGACTAACAGGGTTTTTATGAAGACTCTGGGTCCCCTGTAGTGGCCTGAAAGGGGTCTATTGTGGGGACTAACAGGGTTTTTTATCAAGACTCTATGTCCCCTGTAGTGGCCTGAAAGGGATCTATTGTGGGGACTAAGAGGGTTTTTATCAAGACTCTGTGTCCCCTGTAGTGGCCTGAAAGGGGTCTATTGTGGGGACTAACAGGGTTTTTTACCAAGACTCTGTGTCCCCTGTAGTGGCCTGAAAGGGATCTATTGTGGGGACTAACAGGGATTTTATTAAGACTCTGTGTCCCCTGTAGTGGCCTGAAATGGGTCTATTGTGGTGTCTAACAGGGTTTTTATCAAGACTCTGTGTGCTCTGTAGTGGCCTGAAAGGGGTCTGTTGTGGTGTCTAACAGGGTTTTTATCAAGACTCTGTGTCCCCTGTAGTGGACTAAAAGGGATCTATTGTGGGGAGTAACGGTTTATATCAAGACTCTGTGTTCCCTGTAGTGGCCTGAAAGGGGTCTATTGTGGGGACTAACAGGGTTTTTATCAAGACTCTGAGTCCCCTGTAGTGGCCTGAAAGGGGTCTATTGTGGGGACTAACAGGGTTTTTATCAAGAATCTGTGTCCCCTGCAGTGGCCAGAAAGGCGTCTATTGTGGGGTCTAACAGAGGTTTTATGAAGACAATGTGTCCCCTGTAGTGGCCTGAAAGGTGTTTTTGTGGGTACTAACAGAGGTTTTATCAAGACTCCGTGTCCCATGTAGTGGCCTGAAAGGGGTCTATTGTGCGGACTAACAGAGGTTTTATCAAGACTCTGTGTCCCCTGTTGTTGCCTGAAAGGGGTCTATTGTGGGGACTAACAGGTGTTTTATCAAGACTCTGGCTCCCCTGCAGTGGCCTGAAAGGGGTCTATTGTGGGGACTAACAGGGTTTTTATCAAAATCTGGGTCCCGTGTAGTGGCCTGAAAGGGGTCTATTGTGGGGACTAACAGGGTTTTTATCAAGACTCTGTGTCCCCTGTAGTGGCCTCAATGGGGTCTATTTTGGGGACTAACAGAGGTTTTATCAAGACTCTGTGTCCCCTGTAGTGGCCTGAAAGGGGTCTAGTGTGGGGACTAACCGAGGTTTTATCAAGACTCTGTGTCACCTGTAGTGGTCTGATAGGGGTAAATTGTGGGGACTAACAGAGGTTTTATCAAGTCTCTGTGTCCCCTGTCGTGGCCTGAAAGGGGTCTATTGTGGGGACTAACAGGGTTTTTATCAAGACTCTGTGTCCCCTGTAGTGGCCTGAATTGGGTCTATTGTGGGGACTAACAGAGGTTTTATCAAGACGCTGTGTCCGCTGTAGTGGCCTGAAAGGGGTCTATTGTGGGGACTAACAGTGTTTTTATCAAACTCTGGGTCCCGTGTAGTGGCCTAAAAGGGGTCTATTGTGGGGACTAACAGGGTTTTTATCAAGACTCTGTGTCCCCTGTAGTGGCCTGAATGGGGTCTATTGTCGGGACTACCAGAGGTTTTATCAAGACGCTGTGTTCGCTGTAGTGGCCTGAAAGGGGTCTATTGTGGGGACTAACAGGGTTTTTATCAAACTCTGGGTCCCGTGTAGTGGCCTGAAAGGGGTCTATTGTGGGGACTAACAGGGTTTTTATCAAGACTCTGTGTCCCCTGTAGTGGCCTGAAAGGGATCTATTGTGGGGACTAACAGGGTTTTTATCAAGACTGTGTCCCCTGTAGTGGCCTGAAAGGGGTCTATTGTGGGGACTAACAGGGTTTTTATTAAGACTCTGTGTCTCCTGTAGTGGCCTGAAAGGGGTTTATTGTGGGGACTAACAGGCTTTTTAGCAAGACTCTGGGTCCCCTGTAGTGGCCTGAAAGGGGTCTATTGTGGGGACTAACAGGGTTTTTTATCAAGACTCTATGTCCCCTGTAGTGGCCTGAAAGGGATCTATTGTGGGGACTAACAGGGTTTTTTTATCAAGACTCTGTGTCCCCTGTAGTGGCCTGAAAGGGATCTATTGTGGGGACTAACAGGGGTTTTATTAAGACTCTGTGTCCCCTGTAGTGGCCTGAAATGGGTCTATTGTGGTGTCTAACAGGGTTTTTATCAAGACTCTGTGTTCTCTGCAGTGGCCTGAAAGGGGTCTTTTGTGGGGACTAACAGAGGTTTTATCAATACTCCGTGTCCCATGTAGTGGCCTGAAAAGGGTCTATTGTGGGGAGTAACAGGGCTTTTATCAAGACTCTGCGCCCCTGTAGTGGCCTGAAAGGGGTTTATTGTGGGGACTAACAGAGTATTTATCAAGACTCTGTGTCCCCTGTAGTGGCCTGAAAGGTGTCTATTGTGGGGACTAACAGGGTTTTTATCAATTATCTGTGTCCCCTGCAGTGGCCTGAAAGGCGTCTATTGTGGGGACTAACAGAGGTTTTATCAATACTCCGTGTCCCATGTAGTGGCCTGAAAGGGGTCTATTGTGGGGAGTAACAGGGTTCTTATCAAGACACTGCGCCCCTGTAGTGGCCTGAAAGGGGTCTATTGTGGGGACTAACAGAGGTTTTATCAAGACTCTGTGTCCCCTGTAGTGGCCTGATAGGGGTAAATTGTGGGGACTAACAGAGGTTTTATCAAGTCTCTGTGTCCCCTGTCGTGGCCTGAAAGGGGTCTATTGTGGGGACTAACAGGGTTTTTATCAAGACTCTGTGTCCCCTGTAGTGGCCTGAATTGGGTCTATTGTGGGGACTAACAAAGGTTTTATCAAGACGCTGTGTCCGCTGTAGTGGCCTGAAAGGGGTCTATTGTGGGGACTAACAGGGTTTTTATCATACTCTGGGTCCCGTGTAGTGGCCTGAAAGGGGTCTATTGTGGGGACTAACAGGGTTTTTATCAAGACTCTGTGTCCCTTGTAGTGGCCTGAATGGGGTCTATTGTGGGGACTACCAGAGGTTTTATCAAGACGCTGTGTCCACTGTAGTGGCCTGAAAGGGGTCTATTGTGGGGACTAACTGGGTTTTTATCAAACTCTGGGTCCCGTGTAGTGGCCTGAAAGGGGTCTATTGTAGGGACTAACAGGGTTTTTATCAAGACTCTGTGTCCCCTGTAGTGGCCTGAAAGGGGTCTATTGTGGGGACTAACAGGGTTTTTTATCAAGACTCTGTGTCCCCTGTAGTGGCCTGAAAGGGATCTATTGTGGGGACTAACAGGGGTTTTATTAAGACTCTGTGTCCCCTGTAGTGGTCTGAAATGGGTCTATTGTGGTGTCTAACAGGGTTTTTATCAAGACTCTGTGTCCCCTGCAGTGGCCTGAAAGGGGTCTATTGTGGGGACTAACAGGGTTTTAATCAAGACTCTGGGTCCCCTGTAGTGGCCTGAAAGGGGTCTATTGTGGGGACTAACAGGGTTTTTATCAAGAATCTGTGTCCCCTGCAGTGGCCAGAAAGGCGTCTATTGTGGGGTCTAACAGAGGTTTTATGAAGACAATGTGTCCCCTGTAGTGGCCTGAAAGGTGTCTTTTGTGGGTACTAACAGAGGTTTTATCAATACTCCGTGTCCCATGTAGTGGCCTGAAAAGGGTCTATTGTGGGGAGTAACAGGGCTTTTATCAAGACTCTGCGCCCCTGTAGTGTCCTGAAAGGGGTCTATTGTGGGGACTAACAGGGTTTTTATCAAGACTCTGTGTCTCCTGTATTGGCCTGAAAGGGGTCTATTGTGGGGACTAACAGGTTTTTTATGAAGACTCTGGGTCCCCTGTAGTGGCCTGAAAGGGGTCTATTGTGGGGACTAACAGGGTTTTTATCAAGACTCTGTGTCCCCTGTAGTGGCCTGAAAGGGATCTATTGTGGGGACTAACAGGGTTTTTATCAAGACTCTGTGTCTCCTGTAGTGGCCTGAAAGGTGTCTATTGTGGGGACTAACAGGGTTTTTATGAAGTCTCTGGGTCCCCTGTAGTGGCCTGAAAGGGGTCTATTGTGGGGACTAACAGGGTTTTTATCAAGACTGTGTCCCCTGTAGTGGCCTGAAAGGGGTCTATTGTGGGGACTAACAGGGTTTTTATCAAGACTCTGTGTCTCCTGTAGTGGCCTGAAAGGGGTCTATTTTGGGGACTAACAGGGTTTTTATGAAGACTCTGGGTCCCCTGTAGTGGCCTGAAAGGGATCTATTGTAGGGACTAACAGGGTTTTTATCAAGACTGTGTCCCCTGTAGTGGCCTGAAAGGGGTCTATTTTGGGGACTAACAGGGTTTTTTTATCAAGACTCTATGTCCCCTGTAGTGGCCTGAAAGGGATCTATTGTGGGGACTAACAGGGTTTTTATCAAGACTCTGTGTCCCCTGTAGTGGCCTGAAAGGCGTCTATTGTTGGGACTAACAGAGGTTTTATCAATACTCCGTGTCCCATGTAGTGGCCTGAAAGGGGTCTATTGTGGGGAGTAACAGGGTTTTTATCAAGACTCTGCGCCCCTGTAGTGGCCTGATAGGGGTAAATTGTGGGCACTAACAGAGGTTTTATCAAGTCTCTGTGTCCCCTGTCGTGGCCTGGAAGGGGTCTATTGTGGGGACTAACAGGGTTTTTATCAAGACTCTGTGTCCCCTGTAGTTGCCTGAATTGGGTCTATTGTGGGGTCTAACAGAGGTTTTATCAAGACGCTGTGTCCGCTGTAGTGGCCTGAAAGGGGTCTATTGTGGGGACTAACAGGGTTTTTATCATACTCTGGGTCCCGTGTAGTTGCCTGAAAGGGGTCTATTGTGGGGACTAACAGGGTTTTTATCAAGACTCTGTGTCCCCTGTAGTGGCCTGAATGGGGTCTATTGTGGGGAATACCAGCGGTTTTATCAAGACGCTGTGTCCACTGTAGTGGCCTGAATGGGGTCTATGGTGGGGACTAACAGGGTTTTTATCAAACTCTGGGTCCCGTGTAGTGGCCTGAAAGGGGTCTATTGTGGGGACTAACAGGGTTTTTATCAAGACTCTGTGTCCCCTGTAGTGGCCTGAAAGGGATCTATTGTAGGGACTAACAGGGTTTTTATCAAGACTGTGTCCCCTGTAGTGGCCTGAAAGGGGTCTATTGTGGGGACTAACAGGGTTTTTATCAAGACTCTGTGTCTCCTGTAGTGGCCTGAAAGGGGTCGATTGTGGGGACTAACAGGGTTTTTATGAAGACTCTGGGTCCCCTGTAGTGGCCTGAAAGGGGTCTATTGTGGGGACTAACAGGGTTTTTTATCAAGACTCTATGTCCCCTGTAGTGGCCTGAAAGGGATCTATTGTGGGGACTAACAGGGTTTTTATCAAGACTCTGTGTCCCCTGTAGTGAACTGAAAGGGGTCTATTGTGGGGACTAACAGGGTTTTTTATCAAGACTCTGTGTCCCCTGTAGTGGCCTGAAAGGGATCTATTGTGGGGACTAACAGGGATTTTATTAAGACTCTGTGTCCCCTGTAGTGGCCTGAAATGGGTCTATTGTGGTGTCTAACAGGGTTTTTATCAAGACTCTGTGTGCTCTGTAGTGGCCTGAAAGGGGTCTATTGTGGGGAGTAACAGGGTTTATATCAAGACTCTGTGTCCCCTGTAGTGGCCTGAAAGGGGTCTATTGTGGGGACTAACAGGGTTTTTATCAAGACTCTGGGTCCCCTGTAGTGGCCTGAAAGGGGTCTATTGTGGGGACTAACAGTGTTTTTATCAAGAATCTGTGTCCCCTGCAGTGGCCAGAAAGGCGTCTATTGTGGGGTCTAACAGAGGTTTTATGAAGACAATGTGTCCCCTGTAGTGGCCTGAAAGGTGTGTTTGTGGGTACTAACAGAGGTTTTATCAAGACTCCGTGTCCCATGTAGTGGCCTGAAAGGGTTCTATTGTGGGGACTAACAGAGGTTTTATCAAGACTCTGTGTCCCCTGTTGTTGCCTGAAAGGGGTCTATTGTGGGGACTAACAGGTGTTTTATCAAGACTCTGGCTCCCCTGCAGTGGCCTGAAAGGGGTCTATTGTGGGGACTAACAGGGTTTTTATCAAGAATCTGTGTCCCCTGCAGTGGCCTGAAAGGCGTCTATTGTGGGGACTAACAGAGATTTTATGAAGACAATGTGTCCCCTGTAGTGGCCTGAAAGGGGTCTTTTGTGGGGACTAACAGAGGTTTTCTCAAGACTCCGTGTCCCATGTAGTGGCCTGAAATGGGTCTATTGTGGGGAGTAACAGGGTTTTTATCAAGACTCTGCGCCCCTGTAGTGGCCTGAAAGGGGTCTATTGTGGGGACTAACCGAGGTTTTATCAAGACTCTGTGTCCCCTGTAGTGGCTTGAAAGGGGTTTATTGTGGGGTCTAACAGAGGTTTTATCAAGACTCTGTGTCCCCTGTAGTGGCCTGAAAGGGATCTATTGTGGGGACTAACAGGGTTTTTATCAAGACTCTGTGTCCCCTGTAGTGGCCTGAAAGGGATCTATTGTGGGGACTAACAGGGTTTTTATCAAGACTGTCTCCCCTGTAGTGGCCTGAAAGGGGTCTATTGTGGGGACTAACAGATGTTTTATCAAGACTCTGTGTCCCCTGTAGTGGCCTGAAAGTGGTCTATTGTGGGGACTAACAGAGGTTTTATCAAGACCCTGTGTCTCCTGTAGTGGCCTGAAAGGGGTTTATTGTGGGGACTAACAGAGGTTTTATCAAGACTCCGTGTCCCCTGTAGTGGCCTGAACGGGGTCTATTGTGGGGACTAACAGGGTTTTTATCAAGACTCTGTGTCCCCTGTAGTGGTTTGAAAGGGGTCTATTGTGGGGACTAACAGAGGTTTTATCAAGAACGTGGGTCCCCTGTAGTCGCCTGAAAGGCGTCTATTGTGGGGACTAACAGAGGTTTTATCAAGACTCTGTGTCCCCTGTAGTGGCCTGAAAAGGTTCTATTGTGGGGACTAACAGGGTTTTATCAAGACTGTGTAGGTTTCTACTAGGCATGAGAGGATCTCTCTTAAGCTAGCTTTCTCTAAATATACTTTTTCAAAGCAGTCTTCAGTACATTTACAAAGCAATGCATGATGTATGAATTGAGCATGTGACCCAGGGTTGGTCTACTGGCAGAGCAGACCCCGACCCACACTGTCAGAGCATTTATACACGTGCAGCTTGAAGTGCAGTTACAAGAGACAGAGAGGGTTTTTTATCTACAACAGATACTCTATACAAATACACCTACCATTTATAAACACATCCTTATATACACATGTGTATATGTATCATACATATAGAACACAATACATTCACACACACACACACACATATTTATATATACATACACACACCGCACTCACATGCACACACACATATATACACACCACACTCACATGCACACACACTTACACACATATATATATATATATATATATATATATATATATATATATATACACAACTCACATTGCTCCAGTTTACTCAGCTGTAGAAATGAGTTGATAGGGGCTGGGGTCTCTATCATTCCACTGAAAAGTGGTCGTGGAGGTGCCACGGCAAAAAAGCACCCAGCACTGACTGTAAATGAGGTTGGTGTTAGGAAGGGCATCCAGCTGTAGAAATCAAGCCAGAATCAGTTCCCGTATGAGCAAGACAAGATCAGCCAACAGGACACTGCCCACAACAGGACAACCAGTCTAAACCATGCTAGCATGGAAGAACGGACGTAAAACGGTGATGATGATGATGATGATCCCTCCTTTCTGAAACAGTTTCGTCGTATGTTCATCAATTGATGCAGAAGTCCTAATAAAAATGAAGTCGACTTGAGTGAATAGGCAAATAATTTTCTATTAAGATTTTTCAAAAGCATGTAATTGCGTTCCCTCTCATTTTGTTGTTGTTTTTGCTGCTGTTGGTGTGATAGCAGCCGTTGGTCGTACTACTAACACAGTCTCCTTCTTCAGCCAATCGTGTATATCCCTTTCTGTCTCGTCAGCAATGAGAACAATATTTGCTCTAGGGTTCTTATATATTTGATATATATTTATCCTTATCGAGCCTCGTGAAATAAATACATTTGTTTATATTTTGTTACTGTGTATGCAAAAATATCTGTACACGAATATATAATTATATATATATATATATATTGTTATACTTGGGGAGGGTCATATTTGTGTAATAATATTGCCAGAATTAATAACAGAACACACTCACTGTTTGGTTGGTTTTCGCTTCTGTGTCTTTTATATCGGTTAATTTAATTTATTCGGTCTTCAATGTTACCATTGACTGACCAACGGTCAAAAATACAGATACAATATAGACACAAACACATATATATAGTCTAACAAAGTTCTTTCGTTTCACATCTGCAAAATAAATAAATAAATATATACACAAGCACAATAACAACAAACACATATAAACACACACTAGTAAACTAAGATAAAATACAATAGCCAATACACAGTCACCCAAACACGAACACACATCAAACAAAACACTATACACACACGCAAATGCATGCGCAGAGAAGACAAAAAAAAAAAAAACAGACTAAATAAAGATGGCGTAGGCATACAATACAACGGGAGGAAACATAATAGCACCACTGACGATGTTGCAGATGTGCAACGAAAGAACTTTGTTAGACTATATATATGTGTTTGTGTCTATATTGTATCTGTATTTTTGACCGTTGGTCAGTCATTGGTAACATTGAGGACCGAATAAATTAAATTAACCGATATAAAAGACACAGAAGCGAAAACCAACCAAACAGTGAGTGTGTTCTGTTATTAATTCTGGCAATATTATTACACAAATATGACCCTCCCAAGTATAACAATATTTGTTTCGACACACGATTTCATATCAAAAACCTCGCAAAACTAATTCATCGCCGTTATATATATATATATATATATATATATATATATATATATATATATTAAAATAACAGATTAAAGTTTAAGCAAAGAATCGCTGCTTTCACCCTTAACAGGATCTTCTGAAACTAAAATAATAAATCTGAACGCAGAAGCTAAATATTTCGAAAAACGTTACACACTATATATATACACACACACTATATATACATACATATATACATATATATATACACACACACACACACACAGATAGTGTCATAATGTCGTAATGCAGACAGCCAGACATACAGACAGATATTATAAGGGCGCGATGTTATAGCCATGTATCTATCTAAAAAGACAGACTAAGAAAGATAGAGAGATCGCTAACCGGAGCCTAATCCGGTCCCTAGGGTATTGAACATTTGAAATATTGTCTGCTCAAAACACTCACACGACCATAAGTATTACATGTGTAAAGTTTGAAAAAAATCGGTTGGGTGGTTCTCGAGTTTTAGGGAGTCAGACAGACAGACATTCTCTGTTTTAGATATATAGTTTATAACCCTGTATATACTATAGTATTATACTATAACCCTGTATATACTATAGTATTATACTATAACCCCGTATATACTATAGTATTATACTATAACCCTGTATATACTATAGTATTATACTATAACCCTGTATATACTATAGTATTATTGTATTGTTGTATTCCTCTCGGTACTCGCAGAGAAAACACAACGAGTTATATCAAATAATTTGTGTAATTTGCGAAACAACCAAAAGGCCCCTCCTCGCAGTAGCAGAATAACATAAAGTAAGTAAGTAATCTGTGACCGAGTTTTTAACACCAACGCTGACCGACTGCCCAGGTCACGTGACCCATATGCAAATGTGTGAGCACGTGCAAACCGAACAAAACGAATTTAAGAGTCCATACAACAATGAGGTTGTGAGTTCGATTCCCAGTCCATACAACACCTCCCCACCGAAATTGATGCGACAAAAGAAGCATCAACAGCAAAGTCTCTCTGGGGGTTTACGAGTTCTCTTGGACCGTCTTCGATTGTCTGGTCCATACTCTGGAACGGGCAACAAGGTCTGGTCTGTCTTGGAGTTAGTGGCACGATTTCCGAGATCTCCATCGGGTGATCTGTTGCAAATTCAAAAACAGTGTCTACTGCATCACCAGGTTCATTGTCTTCCTCAGTAGTGTACCGCGGTTGCAGCTGTTCCCAGTGTCGTCTCCACACCGGGCCATGAGGTATGACCTTAACGTTGAAGCAGCGAGTACCCAATGATTTCTTAATGATTGCTGGTACCCATCGGGGATCTTTGTCTCGGCGAGGTCCGTAGTACAGTGCATACACAGGATTTCCAGCCTTGTACTGCCTGGTAACCTTAGCGACACCTGCCGAGTCCGCAGTCATCTGAGACTTATATGCTTCCTTAGACTGCTTGCCTTGAGCGATGTGTGCTGGCGAGGGCAGCAGAGAATCAATCCTTGTCCGTATCTGCCGGTGATTCAAAAGTTCACTCGGAGAGAATCCACTGGATGTCGGTGTTCTCCGGTACTGCATCAAGAACTCTTGAAGTGCTCGCTTCGGCGGAGAGAAGTCTTCCTCTGAGCTTGTTTGAAGGTCTGCACCAAACGTTCCGCTGCTCCGTTAGTAGCTGGGTGGTAAGGTGCCCCTGTCAGGTGCGTGATCCCACGTTCTTTGCACCAGCTCTGGAACTCCTCAGAAATAAAAGTTGGTGCGTTATCGGTGACTAGCGTGTGAGGAAATCCGAAGTGCGCAAAGTCTTCTTCAAGCAGATCTAAAGTGGCTCTGGAGGACGTGGATGACGTAGGATGAATGCATGGATACTTGGAATAAGCATCCGTGATCACCAACCAATTACTGCCCATGAAATTTATTGCGTGATCCAGGTGTAAGCGGCTCCACGGCTTTTCAGGTAACATCCATGGGTGAACTGGAGACTTGGATGGCTGGTTTTGATGTTCACCACACAGATCACATTGTCGACTGGTTTTCTCTATAGCAGCATCGATACCAGGCCAATAAACAGCAGTTCTTGCCAATTGTTTCATGCGCTCCATGCCAAAGTGTCCGAGATGCAGAAAATTGAGGATCTTTGGCTGTAAGCTATGTGGAATCACGACTCTCGATCCATGGATAAGGCATCCGTGGCAGATACTGAGTGAATCCGATAACTTCCGGAACTTATTGACTTCGTCATTGATCTCAGTATTCTTTGGTGGCCAGCCTTCACGGACGTAGCGTATCACTGTAGATATCACTGGATCTTTCCCTGACTCTTGACGGAGGACGTTAGAATCGATAGGTTGGACTTGAAGACTGAGAGCTTTGATGGCGCACACCATGTCCATGTCTTCACTATTTTCCTTCCTGTCAAAGTCGATGTCATTACCAAATGGCAAGCGACTGAGGGCATCTGCATTGCCATGATCCGCTGTTTTCCGATATTCGATGGTGTAGTCAAACTGGTTCAGCCACAGGGCCCACCGTGCTAGTCGGTTAGCAGCGAGAAGTGGCGTCCCTTTCCTCGGACTGAACAGTGATGTCAGTGGCTTGTGGTCAGTTACGAGTATAAACTGATGTCCGTACAGATACTGATAGAACTTCTGCAAGCCAAATATGATCGCCAGGGCTTCCTTTTGAATTTGGCCGTAGTTACGCTGTGCAGAAGTAAGAGTCTTGGACACATTGGATATTGGGCGCTCGCTTCCATCAGGATAGCGATGAAACAGGACTGCTCCAATACCAACGTTTGACGCGTCGCAAGCCAGTCCCAAAGTTTTGTTTGGATCGAAGTGTATCAGAACTCGATCCGATGAAAGCACATTTTTCAACTGATCGAAAGCTGACTGTTCTTCATCTCCCCACTTCCAAGTAGTCGTTTTTTTCGTAAGGAAATAGAGTGGCTCTGCCATGCTGGCCAGGTTTGGGATAAACTTTCCATAGAACTGAACTGAACCCAGGAAAGACTTCAAGCTTGAGACGTTCGTTGGAGGTGGCATGTTTAAAACTGCTTCGACCTTGGATCCCTTCGCAATCCCTTCAGCCGACAAGGTGTGTCCAAGGTATTCCACACTGGGTAGTGAAAACTGGCACTTGTCACGGCGACATCTGAGTCCTTTGTCGCACAGACGTGTGAGCAGACACTTTAGGTTGTTCAGGTGATCGTTTGCATCTTTCCCACTGACGAGCATGTCGTCCTGGAAGACGGCCGCACCAGGTAGATCTTGAGTCAGGTTTTCCATGATCTCCTGAAAGTAACCAGGTGCTGACTTGATTCCGAAAGAAAGTCGTTCCTGCAGGAGCACCACACGGTGAGTGCTGAGTGCAAGCCTGCGTTGACTTTCTGGAGCCAGCTTGATCTGATTATAGGCATCAGCAAGATCAATCTTTGTGTATCCGAATCCACCTCCGAGCTTCTGCATCAGTTCCTCTGGGAGTAGCATTAGATGACGATGATCTGCAAGTTGGTCATTAATTCCCACAGAGTAGTCACCACAAATCCGTAGTTTGGGTTTCAGGTTGCCTGAAGTATGTGCTTTACGAATCGGTACCACTGGCGTTCCGTATTCGTTGAACTGTATTGGCTTCCAGATTCCTTTGGCGATGCCTTCTTCGTAACGTTTGGCCAGGTCATCACGAAGAGCAAACGGGACCAGGCGTGCCTTGTGAAAGACCGGTGTCACGTCCGACTTGAACTTCACTTCCAGTTCGAAGTCATTAAGACATCCTAATTCTTGCTTGAAGAGATCTGGGAATTCATCACACATGTTGTGACAATCTCGTTGCATGGAAATATAGGGCTCATTTGAGGTCTTTGGATGCATCACTTCTGCACCCTCACTCTTGGCCTGGCTGTCTATGCTTTTCAATCCTAGAGCATTGTCCACGGAAATTCCCAGAGTCTGGATAGCGTTTCGTCCCAGCAAATTAAGATCATGGATCTTGGTGACGATGTAAGGTATTGAATTCCGTTTACCGGTCGTTGGATCCTTGGTTTGGCCCATGAAAGTTCCCAGAACGGGCAGGTCGTGCTTGCTGGCAGATTCAAACCGATGTTTGACATCTTGCAGCTTCGGTTTTCCTAATTGTTTCCAAACCGACAAGGAAACAAAATTGCCTGTAGTAGCTGTGTCCATTCCATTGTGAAAAGTCTGTTCTGGATTGTTATTGGCACATTCAAACTATGAGTATCGTGGGGAACTTCACCAAAGATCGCCTTGACTAGCTCAGCTTTCGTGATTATTTTCACGTAATTCTGTGAGCGATGATTACGTTGCTGATGTTGTTTCTTTCTACACACCGCTTGCAAATGTCCCTTTTTGTCACAAAAATGACATTTGGCTTCTTTGAAGGGGCAGTCTGTCGCTTTGTGGGCCTTTCCACATCGGTAGCACATCTCCTGGTCTGTGGAATAAGACTGCTGATAGTTCTTTCGAGGACCCTTGTTCTTGTTCTGCTGGACCTTGTAGACTTGCTTGGTTTTGGAACCATAAACAGTTTCCTTGGCAACCTTTGCTGCGTCTTCGGTCCCGATGGCAACTTGGACAGCACGGGCGAAATCTAGTTCTGTATCCTTGATCTTGAAAATAGCCTTCAACACAGCTTCATTATTGACAGAACATATAAATCTCTGTCTTAGAGCTTCATCTTGTGGATTTGTGATCGAAGGAAAATCACAGGTAGCTGCATCCTGACGTATACGTGCTGCCAGCTCCTGGAGAGTTTCGCCTGGCTTCCGTTGCATGTCACTCCAGAACTTGAAACGTTCTCTCACAATGAAAAGTTTTGGGTCGAACTGTTCTTTCATGAAGTCAACAATTTCGTCCATTGTCAACTTGTTGATATCCTTAGGCGGATTTTGTTGAGCAGCCAGATTTGCAAGTTGTTTGTAGATAGCAGCCGTCTGATTAGTCAGGAACACTTGTGCCATGCGTTGCTCGGGTACAGCGTTAGCAGCCACAAACGTGCAGAATCTTGACCAGTAATCAGGCCATAGTTCTGTTGTTGAATCAAAAGCAGAAAATGGTGGGATGAATACTGTTGGTGTCGAAGCAACTGGCGACGCCAATAAACTCTGTTGTTCAGAATCTCGAGCACCAAACAGTTTTATCAGAGTGTCTATATCTTTCTTGTGTTGTTGCATTTGTTGTTCCTGTTGTTGCATTTATTGTTCCATCTGTTCTCTAAACAACTTTATTAGCTCCGCTGTTTGTTGTTCCGCCATGTTTTTGTGATAAACAATTTCCCGGCAATGTAGGTAAATCCTATCGGCAATGTAGGTAAATCCTATCGTCGTCGCCAATAAACTGTGTTGTATTCCTCTCGGTACTCGCAGAGAAAACATAACAAGTTATATCAAATAATTTTTGTTGTGGCACCAGCACTACCACCTTACAGGGTGCACTGGGTGTTTTTTGTTGTGGCACCAGCACTACCACCTTACAGGGTGCACTGGGTGCTTTTTGTTGTGGCACCAGCACTACCACCTTACAGGATAACTGGATGCTTTTTGTTGTGGCACCAGCACTACCACCTTACAGGGTGACTGGGTGCTTTTTGTTGTGGCACCAGCACTACCACCTTACAGGATGACAGGATGCTTTTTGTTGTGGCACCAGCACTACCACCTTACAGGGTGACTGGGTGCTTTTTGTTGTGGCACCAGCGGTAAATCCTATCGGCGACGCCAATAAACTCTGTTGTATTCCTCTCGGTACTCGCAGAGAAAACACAACGAGTTATATCAAATAATTTGTGTAATTTGCGAAACAACCAAAAGGCCCCTCCTCGCAGTAGCAGAATAACATAAAGTAAGTAAGTAATCTGTGACCGAGTTTTTAACACCAACGCTGACCGACTGCCCAGGTCACGTGACCCATATGCAAATGTGTGAGCACGTGCAAACCGAACAAAACGAATTTAACAGTCCATACAACAATGAGGTTGTGAGTTCGATTCCCAGTCCATACAACAAGTATAACCCTGTATATACTATAGTATTATAGTATAACCCTGTATATACTATAGTATTATACTATAACCCTGTATATACTATAGAATTATAGTATAACCCTGTATATACTATAGTATTATAGTATAACCCTGTATATACTATATAATTATAGTATAACCCTGTATATACTATAGTATTATACTATAACCCTGTATATACTATAGTATTATACTATAACCCCGTATATACTATAGTATTATACTATAACCCTGTATATACTATAGTATTATACTATAACCCTGTATATACTATAGTATTATAGTATAACCCTGTATATACTATAGTATTATACTATAACCCTGTATATACTATAGTATTATACTATAACCCTGTATATACTATAGTATTATAGTATAACCCTGTATATACTATAGTATTATACTATAATCCTGTATATACTATAGTATTATAGTATAACCCTGTATATACTATAGTATTATAGTATAACCCCGTATATACTATAGTATTATACTATAACCAGTAATGCACTGGGTATTTGCTGGCCTTGTGCCTAACGTAGAAACAAGTATTATACTATAACCCTGTATATACTATAGTATTATAGTATAACCCTGTATATACTATAGTATTATACTATAACCCTGTATATACTATATAGTATTATACTATAACCCTGTATATACTATAGTATTATAGTATAACCCTGTATATACTATAGTATTATAGTATAACCCTGTATATACTATAGTATTATACTATAACCCTGTATATACTATAGTATTATACTATAATCCTGTATATACTATAGTATTATAGTATAACCCTGTATATACTATAGTATTATAGTATAACCCGGCGCATCCGGGAACTGAGCGACTCAACAGCAGAGAACAACTCTTTCGTGAAACAATTCTTCTTCTCCTATTTGCCAACAAATGTGCAGACCATATTGGCAAATATGGTTGACACCAGTTCTCTGGACCAAATTGCAGCCTCGGTGGATCGCATAATGGAATTTTCTTGTGTGACTACTTCGGCAGATTCACTCATCGCTTCTTATACTTTTAAAACACAGCCAGCCTGCTTCACCACGTGAGGACTCTATGCTGAGGGCCATTGACCTGTTAACTCGTCAAGTGGCTAAACTGTGTCGGGAGCGAGCACCATCCAGGTGGGGTTCACGAAATCGGTCTTCTTATCTTCATCGTCGCGCCAACATCCCCGTCTTTGTGTTGGTATCACGTGCCAACATCCTCGTCTTTGTGTTGGTATCACGTGCGTTTTTGTGAAAAGGCGAAACATTGTATTCAGCCCCGCTCTTTCGAGACATCGGAAAACTAAAATTGGAGAGTCTGGGCACGGCAGACCTCTCCCCCATTAATTTTCCTTATCGTGCTTCCTTTATCAGAGACCGAGTTTCAAACAAATCAGTTATGGTCGACAGAGGATCTAGTTGCAGTATTTGGCCTCTTCGGTTCAGCTCTAGCAAGCCAAATTTTTCAGGCATTTTCTTGTATGCAGTAAACCAGTCTCCTATAAAAACTTATGGACAAATATTTTTATCATTGGACCTAGCTTTGCGTTGAGATTTCAAATGGATTTTCGTCGTTGCGGACTTACCTCATCCTATTCTCGGTGCTGATTTTTTACACCACTATTCACTGTTGGTAGATGTCAGGAGACAGAAACTTGTGGATGGTACCACATCCTTATCTACGCCTGCTCGTGGGTCTACTGCTACTGTCATAAGTCCCGCGTGTTTTATAGCTGTCTCTGGAAACCAGTTTCATTCACTTCTTGCCTCGTTTCCCGAGTTAACTGACATTTCATTTAAACCGAATCAAGTAGTCCACTCGACTAGACATTTTATTACAACAACTGCTCCGCCTGTTTTCTCTCGTCCACGTAGGTTGGCTCCGGACAGGCTAAAGAAAGCCAGGGATGAGTTCGAACACATGCTTCAGCTTGGTCTTATACGACCGTCAACCAGCCCATGGGCATCTCCGCTTCATTTGGCTCGTAAGGGTGAGGCGGATTTTAGACCTGTGGGAGATTATAGACGACTCAATGCTATCACTACACCTGATCATTATCCTTTACCAAATTTACAGGATTTTTCATCCGTTCTGCATGGATGCAAGATATTTTCTAAAATAGATCTGGTACGCGCTTACCATCAAATACCCATGCATCCGGAAGACATACCAAAAACAGCTGTGACCACCCCTTTTGGTTCGTTTAAATTTCTGTCCATGCCTTTTGGTTTGCGGAATGCCTGTAGTACGTTCCAACGTTTTATCGATGAAGTCACGCGTGGATTGGATTTCGTGTTTGCTTACGTAGATGATCTCCTGATAGCCAGTGATTCAGCTGAGCACCATCATCAACACCTATCTCAGTTATTCAACGTCTCCAATCCTACCAAGTCAGAATCAACTCAGCTAAATGTGTGTTTGGTGCAGATTCACTGGAATTCCTCGGTCATCTTATAGATTCAGAAGGCATTCGACCATTGCCATCTAAGGTAGAAGCAATTCAGCATATCGCACTACCAATATCCTTGAAACAATTACGCCATTTCTTGGGATTAATTAACTTTTAGTGTCGTTTCATTCCTAACTGTGCGGACAAGTTGTTCCCCTTGACACAGTTTTTAAAGACTGCAAACAAGAAAGATGCTCCTATTTCACTTTCTGCCGATGCCTTGCAGTCTTTTGAATCCGTCAAGTCTGAGCTCGCTGAAGTTTCCTTCCTTGCCCATCCTGTTGCAACCGCGAGACTTTCCTTATCTGTTGATGCATCCGATCATGCTGTTGGTGTAGTTTTGTAACATGCGATCGATCACCAGGTTCAACCACTGGCGTTTTTCTCACGCCAACTAATACCAGCAGAGCAACGTTACAGTACTTTTGACAGAGAGCTTCTAGCGATTTATCTTGCTGTGAGACATTTCCACCATCTTCTTGAAGGTCGGGAATTCACGGTATTCACAGACCATAAACCACTCACATTCGCTCTTCAAACCAAATCCGACAGGTACTCTCCGAGAGCGTATAGGCATCTGGATCTCATCTCCCAGTATACCAGTGACATTCGTCATATAGCTGGAACTGCCAACATACCTGCGGACGCATTATCTTGACTTTCTGTGTGTTCTCTTGCGTCTCCTGCACATATCGATTTGGTTGCCATAGCAACTGACCAACCTATTTTGGATTCGTTGGACATTTCTTCTACCCAACTTTCCTGCTGTAAGTTTGATTATTTACCCCTTCCATCTGCTGAAGGAAAAATTCTTTGCGATATTTCTACTGGATAACCCAGACCGTTTGTTCCAGATTGTCATCAGCAGACAGTTTTTGATGCACTTCATTCCTTGTCGCATCCTGTCATAGCTGCCACGGTGAAGCTTATTACGGCTCGATTCTTCTGGCCTAATATGCGTCGTTTAATCACCGGCTGAGCACGTTCTTGTTTGAAGTGTCAGCGCTCTAAGATTTATCGGCATGTCCGCGCTCCTCTTGGGAAATTCAGCCCACCAGACGCACGTTTCCGTCATATTCACATGGATATTGTTGGTCCGTGGCCCGTTAGTCGTGGGTTAACATATATATTGACTTGTATCGATCGTTTCTCTCGGTGGCCTGAAGCCATACCCTTAGTGGACATAACAGCAGAGTCCGTTGCCCGAGCTTTCATTTCCAATTGGATTGCTCCCTTTGGTGTTCCTACTAAAATAACTAAGGATCGTGGACGCCAATTTGAAGCTTCCTTATTTCGTGAAATATCACAATTCTTGGGTGCTCATCACATTCATACGACCAGCTATCATCCAGCCTCCAATGGAATGGTCGAGAGGTTTCATAGACTGTTGAAAGCTGCACTCCGCGCTACTCCTGATCTGCAACGTTGGACTGAATTTTTGCCAATCGTGCTTCTTGGTTGTCGTTCTGCCATTAAAACAGATTTAGGTTTTTCTTCTGCTGAACTTCTTTATGGTACCACATTGTCTCTTCCTGGATAAATGTTAGCACCAGTGGATTCATCGCATCTTGACCCAGCATCATATGTTACCAGGATTTGTTCGTATTTCTCGGATCTTCCACCGATGAACCCTCGTGACCAGTCTATTTCTTCTGCTGTTCCATCGGACATCTCTACGTGGACACACATTTTCATACGGAATGATTCCGTCAAGGGACCTCTTACGTCACCCTACAATGGACCTTTTCGTGTGCTTTCGCACACACCCAAACATTTAACAGTGGCTGTCAATGGTCGAAAAGAGACAATATCCATTGACAGAGCAAAGAAGGCTTTCTCTAAAAGTCTCATTACACTGCCTGACATACCTCGTACATACACTCCCACACCAACACTTTCACCTCCACCGCAAACACCACATACCACACAACCTTATGTCACACGAAGTGGCAGGACGGTAAAATGGCCACGAAAATTTTCAAAAACAATATACATCTAACCCCTAGTGGCATTAACAAACTTCTTTTTCAGTTTTCAGATAGAACTAGTGTCAGAAAGCCTGTACACTGGTGATGTTTGAACTATTTGACTTTGAAAAACTTTAAAAAACTTTGAACTTACCATTGAGCATTAATTTTCTCTGCTCCCTTCACTTTGAATTATCAGTTTGTTACATTCACATTTTTCTTGGTAAAATGCATTTACTTGTTTGTGCTCCTTTGCTATTTGCTTGCTCATGTTTTTTTATTCATTCATTTTCTTGTACCTTTTGTTTTGCTCCTCATTTCTTACGGGTTCTCGCTACAATGACCTTCGTTTGATTATTCGACTTCTCGTCTGAGAGGGGAGTCTTGTAGCGCTCTCTAGACAAGGGAAGTAGCTAGAGTTACTTCCCGTTGAAATTCTAGAACCTACCCTTTAACTTCCGTTCAAGGGATTATAAAAGAGGAAACTGAAATACATCTTCCTCTTTCTGGCAGCTTTTTCTCAAACTGATCACATCGAGCGCAAGCATGCTAACCTTTATCCAACCACATCTCATGGTTCAGTATTATACCTCGTTATGCCACGAGGATATTTGTTTACCACGTTTGTAACATGGACTACATAAAAATGCAAGTTATTTTGATACTCGTTTTGAGAAACTTATTACGCTTTCAGTCATTACTTTTTGTAGTGAGAGATAATTCTCACACGGCATGATATTGTATGAAAATTCTCCTATCTCATGTTTCTATTAAATTTAGTAGTTGGGATCCGGTGGTACTTACTGGAGTAAGTAACCCTGGGTCCAGCTCACTAAAAGCTGGTCTCTTTTGTTGCTTGGTTGTTTTAGTTGCTGTGAAGGTCGCTGTCTGCTGTTCAGATGAATCCTAATCCTCATGCCCCAATGAAGAAAGCAGACTGTGACAGGACAGCACCTTACTGGATGGGCGCTGACCAGCTTGAAGTGAGCGATAGCTGTCGAGTAAGATCTGAAAATATCGCCCACCATCGAGAGCAACCCCTGGTTTACACTAAATGATTGAAGGCTTATCACCAGTAATTGCTACTCCGTGTTGTGTTCATGCTGTAGGTGAAGCTGGAGTGTCCTCTCCAGGTGTATGGTGCAGGTTGTGTTGATGAGTGATGCAAAGAATGAAGTGGCTGGATACCAGCCTGGGTGGTGTGATTTGGAGGACAGGTTGTTGCCCATGAAACATGTCTCCCTTCTCCATAACGCTGCTGGATCCAAAAGGAGCAACGAGGCTGCTACAATTTGGCAGCAGCGCTGTCGCAGGAGCGACCAGAGCGAAGTTGTAATCAACGACGAACTGCCTTAGGGGCTCCGACTCTGTATTTTTGCACAAACTTTTACTCTTGAAGTCTTCCCATGACTGGATATCACCGCAAGGCAGCAGAGGTTTGGATTCAGAGATTTCCTTCTCCTATTAGGACTACCTACCAAGGTTAACATCCTCCATCTGGCCCAATGTGGCAGGGTTGCATGGTAGCCAGTAGCAGGACAATCCAGGGAAACCAGAACAATCTGACCTGACTGCAACCTACATATATATATGCTAATGGATGGCTGTTGACTCACACAACTTCCTCCGCCCTTTCACAGGTTTTGTTTTTCATCCTGTGGGATGTCCAATAATCACCCTCCTCACCAAGCAAACCTGGTGAGGTTGCTAGTTTAGTCGCCGATGACCCGACCATGGAACAGGTTGTACTGGGTTACATGTTACCAGTAGCACCCAGGAGTGACCTGACATAAATAAGATCCTTTTTTCTAATATATACACTCTGCCTGTACAAAGAGTACCACCACCAATAATTCACTAAATCACCTGCAATAAATATATACACACATAGTGTAGCTGATTCAGTGAATATATTAGTAAAAACGATCTTAAACATGTAAACAAAACTTCTTCATTTTTTCTAATAAACACACGCACGCACACACGCACACACGCACCCCCCCCCCCACACACAGGGTTGTTTTCAGAGTTACCCTCTCCTAGAAAGGTGTTGTGATAACAACTGGGGTCTTTCACGCCCAGGTGAAAAAAAAAGTACTATTTGGATGGCTGTTGACTCTGATGAGTTCTGCCCTTTGATAGGTTTTGTATTTCATACCACAGGGTGTCCAAATATCACCCTCCTCACCAAGCAAGATTGGTGAGGTTGTCGGTTTAGTCGCCGATGACCCAACCATGAGACAGGCTGTACTGGGTTACATGTTACCAGTAGCACTTGAGAGCGACCTGACATACACACACACACATATATATATACTCTAAAGAAAGATACAGTTGAACTTTAAATTACACAAAGTACTAAATCGTGAAATCTGTTCTAGTCTCATATATAGTCCCTTCCATTGATCCTGGAAACTTCCTCTCACTCCACTGTTGGTCAGCCTCCCTCCCTCTCTTTCTCCACTGTTGGTCAGCCTCCTCCTTCTCTCTCTCTCACTCCACTGTTCTTCAGCCTCTCTCCCCATCTCTCTCTCCCTCCACTGTTGGTCAGCCTCTCTCCCCATCTCTCTCTCCCTCCACTGTTGGTCAGACTCTCTCCCCATCTCTCTCTCCCTCCTGTGTTGGTCAGCCTCCCTCTCCCTCTCTCTCCCTCCTGTGTTGGTCAGCCTCTCTCCCCATCTCTCTCTCCCTCCTGTGTTGGTCAACCTCTCTCCCCATCTCTCTCTCACTCCAATGTTGGTCAGCCTCTCTCCACCTCTCTCTCTCCCTCCTGTGTTGGTCAGCCCCTCTGCCCATCTCTCTCTCCCTCCACTGTTGGTCAGCCTCTCTCCCCATCTCTCTCTCCCTCCTGTGTTGGTCAACCTCTCTCCCCATCTCTCTCTCACTCCACTGTTGGTCAGCCTCTCTCCCCATCTCTCTCTCCCTCCTGTGTTGGTCAGCCCCTCTGCCCATCTTTCTCTCCCTCCACTGTTGGTCAGCCTCTCTCCCCATCTCTCTCTCCCTCCTGTGTTGGTCAGCCTCTCTCCCCATCTCTCTCCCACTCCACTGTTGGTCAGCCTCTCTCCCCATCTCTCTCTCCCTCCTGTGTTGGTCAGCCTCCCTCTCCCTCTCTCTCCCTCCTGTGTTGGTCAGCCTCCCTCCCTCTCTCTCCCTCCTGTGTTGATCAGCCCCTCTGCCCATCTCTCTCTCCCTCCACTGTTGGTCAGCCTCTCTTCCCATCTCTCTCTCCCTCCTGTGTTGGTCAGTCTCTCTCTCCATCTCTCTCTCCCTCCACTGTTGGTCAGCCTCTCTCCCCATCTCTCTCTCACTCCACTGTAGGTCAGCCTCTCTCCCCATCTCTCTCTCACTCCACTGTTGGTCAGCCTCTCTCCCCATCTCTCTCTCCCTCCTGTGTTGGTCAGCCTCCCTCTCCCTCTCTCTCCCTCCTGTGTTGGTCAGCCTCCCTCCCTCTCTCTCCCTCCTGTGTTGATCAGCCCCTCTGCCCATCTCTCTCTCCCTCCACTGTTGGTCAGCCTCTCTTCCCATCTCTCTCTCCCTCCTGTGTTGGTCAGTCTCTCTCTCCATCTCTCTCTCCCTCCACTGTTGGTCAGCCTCTCTCCCCATCTCTCTCTCACTCCACTGTAGGTCAGCCTCTCTCCCCATCTCTCTCTCACTCCACTGTTGGTCAGCCTCTCTCCCCATCTCTCTCTCACTCCACTGTTGGTCAGCCTCCCTCTCCCTCTCTCTCCCTCCTGTGTTGGTCAGCCTCTCTCCCCATCTCTCTCTCCCTCCTGTGTTGGTCAACCTCTCTCCCCATCTCTCCCTCACTCCACTATTGGTCAGCCTCTCTCCCCATCTCTCTCTCCCTCCTGTGTTGGTCAGCCCCTCTCCCCATATCTCTCCCTCTCCACTGTTGGTCAGCCTCTCTCCCCATCTCTCTCTCCCTCCTGTGTTGGTCAGCCTCCCTCTCCCTCTCTCTCGCTCCTGTGTTGGTCAGCCTCCCTCCCTCACTCTCCCTCCTGTGTTGATCAGACCCTCTGCCCATCTCTCTCTCCCTCCACTGTTGGTCAGCCTCTCTTCCCATCTCTCTCTCCCTCCTGTGTTGGTCAGTCTCTCTCTCCATCTCTCTCTCCCTCCACTGTTGGTCAGCCTCTCTCCCCATCTCTCTCTCACTCCACTGTAGGTCAGCCTCTCTCCCCATCTCTCTCTCACTCCACTGTTGGTCAGCCTCTCTCCCCATCTCTCTCTCACTCCACTGTTGGTCAGCCTCCCTCTCCCTCTCTCTCCCTCCTGTGTTGGTCAGCCTCTCTCCCCATCTCTCTCTCCCTCCTGTGTTGGTCAACCTCTCTCCCCATCTCTCCCTCACTCCACTATTGGTCAGCCTCTCTCCCCATCTCTCTCTCCCTCCTGTGTTGGTCAGCCCCTCTGCCCATCTCTCTCTCCCTCCACTGTTGGTCAGCCTCTCTCCCCATCTCTCTCTCCCTCCACTGTTGGTCAGACTCTCTCCCCATCTCTCTCTCCCTCCTGTGTTGGTCAGCCTCCCTCTCCCTCTCTCTCCCTCCTGTGTTGGTCAGCCTCTCTCCCCATCTCTCTCTCCCTCCTGTGTTGGTCAACCTCTCTCCCCATCTCTCTCTCACTCCACTGTTGGTCAGCCTCTCTCCCCATCTCTCTCTCCCTCCTGTGTTGGTCAGCCCCTCTGCCCATCTCTCTCTCCCTCCACTGTTGGTCAGCCTCTCTCCCCATCTCTCTCTCCCTCCTGTGTTGGTCAACCTCTCTCCCCATCTCTCTCTCACTCCACTGTTGGTCAGCCTCTCTCCCCATCTCTCTCTCCCTCCTGTGTTGGTCAGCCCCTCTGCCCATCTTTCTCTCCCTCCACTGTTGGTCAGCCTCTCTCCCCATCTCTCTCTCCCTCCTGTGTTGGTCAGCCTCTCTCCCCATCTCTCTCCCACTCCACTGTTGGTCAGCCTCTCTCCCCATCTCTCTCTCCCTCCTGTGTTGGTCAGCCTCCCTCTCCCTCTCTCTCCCTCCTGTGTTGGTCAGCCTCCCTCCCTCTCTCTCCCTCCTGTGTTGATCAGCCCCTCTGCCCATCTCTCTCTCCCTCCACTGTTGGTCAGCCTCTCTTCCCATCTCTCTCTCCCTCCTGTGTTGGTCAGTCTCTCTCTCCATCTCTCTCTCCCTCCACTGTTGGTCAGCCTCTCTCCCCATCTCTCTCTCACTCCACTGTAGGTCAGCCTCTCTCCCCATCTCTCTCTCACTCCACTGTTGGTCAGCCTCTCTCCCCATCTCTCTCTCCCTCCTGTGTTGGTCAGCCTCCCTCTCCCTCTCTCTCCCTCCTGTGTTGGTCAGCCTCCCTCCCTCTCTCTCCCTCCTGTGTTGATCAGCCCCTCTGCCCATCTCTCTCTCCCTCCACTGTTGGTCAGCCTCTCTTCCCATCTCTCTCTCCCTCCTGTGTTGGTCAGTCTCTCTCTCCATCTCTCTCTCCCTCCACTGTTGGTCAGCCTCTCTCCCCATCTCTCTCTCACTCCACTGTAGGTCAGCCTCTCTCCCCATCTCTCTCTCACTCCACTGTTGGTCAGCCTCTCTCCCCATCTCTCTCTCACTCCACTGTTGGTCAGCCTCCCTCTCCCTCTCTCTCCCTCCTGTGTTGGTCAGCCTCTCTCCCCATCTCTCTCTCCCTCCTGTGTTGGTCAACCTCTCTCCCCATCTCTCCCTCACTCCACTATTGGTCAGCCTCTCTCCCCATCTCTCTCTCCCTCCTGTGTTGGTCAGCCCCTCTCCCCATATCTCTCCCTCTCCACTGTTGGTCAGCCTCTCTCCCCATCTCTCTCTCCCTCCTGTGTTGGTCAGCCTCCCTCTCCCTCTCTCTCGCTCCTGTGTTGGTCAGCCTCCCTCCCTCACTCTCCCTCCTGTGTTGATCAGACCCTCTGCCCATCTCTCTCTCCCTCCACTGTTGGTCAGCCTCTCTTCCCATCTCTCTCTCCCTCCTGTGTTGGTCAGTCTCTCTCTCCATCTCTCTCTCCCTCCACTGTTGGTCAGCCTCTCTCCCCATCTCTCTCTCACTCCACTGTAGGTCAGCCTCTCTCCCCATCTCTCTCTCACTCCACTGTTGGTCAGCCTCTCTCCCCATCTCTCTCTCACTCCACTGTTGGTCAGCCTCCCTCTCCCTCTCTCTCCCTCCTGTGTTGGTCAGCCTCTCTCCCCATCTCTCTCTCCCTCCTGTGTTGGTCAACCTCTCTCCCCATCTCTCCCTCACTCCACTATTGGTCAGCCTCTCTCCCCATCTCTCTCTCCCTCCTGTGTTGGTCAGCCCCTCTGCCCATCTCTCTCTCCCTCCACTGTTGGTCAGCCTCTCTCCCCATCTCTCTCTCCCTCCTGTGTTGGTCAGCCTCTCTCCCCGTATCTCTCCCTCTCCACTGTTGGTCAGCCTCTCTCCCCATCTCTCTCTCCCTCCTGTGTTGGTCAGCCTCCCTCTCCCTCTCTCTCGCTCCTGTGTTGGTCAGCCTCCCTCCCTCACTCTCCCTCCTGTGTTGGTCAGCCCCTCTGCCCATCTCTCTCTCCCTCCACTGTTGGTCAGCCTCTCTCCCCATCTCTCTCTCCCTCCTGTGTTGGTCAGCCTCTCTCCCCATCTCTCTCCCACTCCACTGTTGGTCAGCCTCTCTCCCCATCTCTCTCTCCCTCCTGTGTTGGTCAGCCTCCCTCTCCCTCTCTCTCCCTCCTGTGTTGGTCAGCCTCCCTCCCTCTCTCTCCCTCCTGTGTTGATCAGCCCCTCTGCCCATCTCTCTCTCCCTCCACTGTTGGTCAGCCTCTCTTCCCATCTCTCTCTCCCTCCTGTGTTGGTCAGTCTCTCTCTCCATCTCTCTCTCCCTCCACTGTTGGTCAGCCTCTCTCCCCATCTCTCTCTCACTCCACTGTAGGTCAGCCTCTCTCCCCATCTCTTTCTCACTCCACTGTTGGTCAGCCTCTCTCCCCATCTCTCTCTCACTCCACTGTTGGTCAGCCTCCCTCTCCCTCTCTCTCCCTCCTGTGTTGGTCAGCCTCTCTCCCCATCTCTCTCTCCCTCCTGTGTTGGTCAACCTCTCTCCCCATCTCTCCCTCACTCCACTATTGGTCAGCCTCTCTCCCCATCTCTCTCTCCCTCCTGTGTTGGTCAGCCCCTCTCCCCATATCTCTCCCTCTCCACTGTTGGTCAGCCTCTCTCCCCATCTCTCTCTCCCTCCTGTGTTGGTCAGCCTCCCTCTCCCTCTCTCTCGCTCCTGTGTTGGTCAGCCTCCCTCCCTCACTCTCCCTCCTGTGTTGATCAGACCCTCTGCCCATCTCTCTCTCCCTCCACTGTTGGTCAGCCTCTCTTCCCATCTCTCTCTCCCTCCTGTGTTGGTCAGTCTCTCTCTCCATCTCTCTCTCCCTCCACTGTTGGTCAGCCTCTCTCCCCATCTCTCTCTCACTCCACTGTAGGTCAGCCTCTCTCCCCATCTCTCTCTCACTCCACTGTTGGTCAGCCTCTCTCCCCATCTCTCTCTCACTCCACTGTTGGTCAGCCTCCCTCTCCCTCTCTCTCCCTCCTGTGTTGGTCAGCCTCTCTCCCCATCTCTCTCTCCCTCCTGTGTTGGTCAACCTCTCTCCCCATCTCTCCCTCACTCCACTATTGGTCAGCCTCTCTCCCCATCTCTCTCTCCCTCCTGTGTTGGTCAGCCCCTCTGCCCATCTCTCTCTCCCTCCACTGTTGGTCAGCCTCTCTCCCCATCTCTCTCTCCCTCCACTGTTGGTCAGACTCTCTCCCCATCTCTCTCTCCCTCCTGTGTTGGTCAGCCTCCCTCTCCCTCTCTCTCCCTCCTGTGTTTGTCAGCCTCTCTCCCCATCTCTCTCTCCCTCCTGTGTTGGTCAACCTCTCTCCCCATCTCTCTCTCACTCCACTGTTGGTCAGCCTCTCTCCCCATCTCTCTCTCCCTCCTGTGTTGGTCAGCCCCTCTGCCCATCTCTCTCTCCCTCCACTGTTGGTCAGCCTCTCTCCCCATCTCTCTCTCCCTCCTGTGTTGGTCAACCTCTCTCCCCATCTCTCTCTCACTCCACTGTTGGTCAGCCTCTCTCCCCATCTCTCTCTCCCTCCTGTGTTGGTCAGCCCCTCTGCCCATCTTTCTCTCCCTCCACTGTTGGTCAGCCTCTCTCCCCATCTCTCTCTCCCTCCTGTGTTGGTCAGCCTCTCTCCCCATCTCTCTCCCACTCCACTGTTGGTCAGCCTCTCTCCCCATCTCTCTCTCCCTCCTGTGTTGGTCAGCCTCCCTCTCCCTCTCTCTCCCTCCTGTGTTGGTCAGCCTCCCTCCCTCTCTCTCCCTCCTGTGTTGATCAGCCCCTCTGCCCATCTCTCTCTCCCTCCACTGTTGGTCAGCCTCTCTTCCCATCTCTCTCTCCCTCCTGTGTTGGTCAGTCTCTCTCTCCATCTCTCTCTCCCTCCACTGTTGGTCAGCCTCTCTCCCCATCTCTCTCTCACTCCACTGTAGGTCAGCCTCTCTCCCCATCTCTCTCTCACTCCACTGTTGGTCAGCCTCTCTCCCCATCTCTCTCTCCCTCCTGTGTTGGTCAGCCTCCCTCTCCCTCTCTCTCCCTCCTGTGTTGGTCAGCCTCCCTCCCTCTCTCTCCCTCCTGTGTTGATCAGCCCCTCTGCCCATCTCTCTCTCCCTCCACTGTTGGTCAGCCTCTCTTCCCATCTCTCTCTCCCTCCTGTGTTGGTCAGTCTCTCTCTCCATCTCTCTCTCCCTCCACTGTTGGTCAGCCTCTCTCCCCATCTCTCTCTCACTCCACTGTAGGTCAGCCTCTCTCCCCATCTCTCTCTCACTCCACTGTTGGTCAGCCTCTCTCCCCATCTCTCTCTCACTCCACTGTTGGTCAGCCTCCCTCTCCCTCTCTCTCCCTCCTGTGTTGGTCAGCCTCTCTCCCCATCTCTCTCTCCCTCCTGTGTTGGTCAACCTCTCTCCCCATCTCTCCCTCACTCCACTATTGGTCAGCCTCTCTCCCCATCTCTCTCTCCCTCCTGTGTTGGTCAGCCCCTCTCCCCATATCTCTCCCTCTCCACTGTTGGTCAGCCTCTCTCCCCATCTCTCTCTCCCTCCTGTGTTGGTCAGCCTCCCTCTCCCTCTCTCTCGCTCCTGTGTTGGTCAGCCTCCCTCCCTCACTCTCCCTCCTGTGTTGATCAGACCCTCTGCCCATCTCTCTCTCCCTCCACTGTTGGTCAGCCTCTCTTCCCATCTCTCTCTCCCTCCTGTGTTGGTCAGTCTCTCTCTCCATCTCTCTCTCCCTCCACTGTTGGTCAGCCTCTCTCCCCATCTCTCTCTCACTCCACTGTAGGTCAGCCTCTCTCCCCATCTCTCTCTCACTCCACTGTTGGTCAGCCTCTCTCCCCATCTCTCTCTCACTCCACTGTTGGTCAGCCTCCCTCTCCCTCTCTCTCCCTCCTGTGTTGGTCAGCCTCTCTCCCCATCTCTCTCTCCCTCCTGTGTTGGTCAACCTCTCTCCCCATCTCTCCCTCACTCCACTATTGGTCAGCCTCTCTCCCCATCTCTCTCTCCCTCCTGTGTTGGTCAGCCCCTCTGCCCATCTCTCTCTCCCTCCACTGTTGGTCAGCCTCTCTCCCCATCTCTCTCTCCCTCCTGTGTTGGTCAGCCTCTCTCCCCGTATCTCTCCCTCTCCACTGTTGGTCAGCCTCTCTCCCCATCTCTCTCTCCCTCCTGTGTTGGTCAGCCTCCCTCTCCCTCTCTCTCGCTCCTGTGTTGGTCAGCCTCCCTCCCTCACTCTCCCTCCTGTGTTGGTCAGCCCCTCTGCCCATCTCTCTCTCCCTCCACTGTTGGTCAGCCTCTCTCCCCATCTCTCTCTCCCTCCTGTGTTGGTCAGCCTCTCTCCCCATCTCTCTCCCACTCCACTGTTGGTCAGCCTCTCTCCCCATCTCTCTCTCCCTCCTGTGTTGGTCAGCCTCCCTCTCCCTCTCTCTCCCTCCTGTGTTGGTCAGCCTCCCTCCCTCTCTCTCCCTCCTGTGTTGATCAGCCCCTCTGCCCATCTCTCTCTCCCTCCACTGTTGGTCAGCCTCTCTTCCCATCTCTCTCTCCCTCCTGTGTTGGTCAGTCTCTCTCTCCATCTCTCTCTCCCTCCACTGTTGGTCAGCCTCTCTCCCCATCTCTCTCTCACTCCACTGTAGGTCAGCCTCTCTCCCCATCTCTCTCTCACTCCACTGTTGGTCAGCCTCTCTCCCCATCTCTCTCTCACTCCACTGTTGGTCAGCCTCCCTCTCCCTCTCTCTCCCTCCTGTGTTGGTCAGCCTCTCTCCCCATCTCTCTCTCCCTCCTGTGTTGGTCAACCTCTCTCCCCATCTCTCCCTCACTCCACTATTGGTCAGCCTCTCTCCCCATCTCTCTCTCCCTCCTGTGTTGGTCAGCCCCTCTGCCCATCTCTCTCTCCCTCCACTGTTGGTCAGCCTCTCTCCCCATCTCTCTCTCCCTCCTGTGTTGGTCAGCCTCTCTCCCCATCTCTCTCTCACTCCACTGTTGGTCAGCCTCTCTCCCCATCTCTCTCTCCCTCCTGTGTTGGTCAGCCCCTCTGCCCATCTCTCTCTCCCTCCACTGTTTGTCAGCCTCTCTCCCCATCTCTCTCTCCCTCCTGTGTTGGTCAACCTCTCTTCCCATCTCTCTCTCACTCCACTGTTGGTCAGCCTCTCTGCCCATCTCTCTCTCCCTCCTGTGTTGGTCAGCCCCTCTGCCCATCTCTCTCTCCCTCCACTGTTGGTCAGCCTCTCTCCCCATCTCTCTCTCCCTCCTGTGTTGGTCAGCCTCTCTCCCCATCTCTCTCTCACTCCACTGTTGGTCAGCCTCCCTCTCCCTCTCTATCCCTCCTGTGTGGGTCATCCTCTCTCCCTATCTCTCTCTCACTCCACTGTTGGTCAGCCTCTCTCCCCATCTCTCTCTCCCTCCTGTGTTGGTCAGCCTCCCTCTCCCTCTCTATCCCTCCTGTGTTGGTCAGCCTCTCACCCCATCTCTCTCTCCCTCCTGTGTTGGTCAACCTCTCTCCCCATCTCTCTCTCACTCCACTGTTGGTCAGCCTCTCTCCCCATCTCTCTCTCCCTCTGTGTTGGTCAGCCCCTCTGCCCATCTCTCTCTCCCTCCACTGTTGGTCAGCCTCTCTGCCCATCTCTCTCCCTCCACTGTTGGTCAGCCTCTCTCCCCATCTCTCTCTCCCTCCTGTGTTGGTCAAGCTCTCTCCCCATCTCTCTCTCACTCCACTGTTGGTCAGCCTCTCTCCCCATCTCTCTCTCCCTCCTGTGTTGGTCAGCCCCTCTGCCCATCTCTCTCTCCCTCCACTGTTGGTCAGCCGCTCTCCCCATCTCTCTCTCCCTCCTGTGTTGGTCAGCCTCTCTCCCCATCTCTCTCTCACTCCACTGTTGGTCAGCCTCTCTCCCCATCTCTCTCTCCCTCCTGTGTTGGTCAGCCTCCCTCTCCCTCTCTCTCCCTCCTGTGTTGGTCAGCCTCCCTCCCTCTCTCTCCCTGCTGTGTTGATCAGCCCCTCTGCCCATCTCTCTCTCCCTCCACTGTTGGTCAGCCTCTCTTCCCATCTCTCTCTCCCTCCTGTGTTGGTCAGTCTCTCTCTCCATCTCTCTCTCCCTCCACTGTTGGTCAGCCTCTCTCCCCATCTCTCTCTCACTCCACTGTAGGTCAGCCTCTCTCCCCATCTCTCTCTCACTCCACTGTTGGTCAGCCTCTCTCCCCATCTCTCTCTCACTCCACTGTTGGTCAGCCTCTCTGCCCATCTCTCTCTCCCTCCTGTGTTGGTCAGCCCCTCTGCCCATCTCTCTCTCCCTCCACTGTTGGTCAGCCTCTCTCCCCATCTCTCTCTCCCTCCTGTGTTGGTCAGCCTCTCTCCCCATCTCTCTCTCACTCCACTGTTGGTCAGCCTCCCTCTCCCTCTCTATCCCTCCTGTGTGGGTCATCCTCTCTCCCTATCTCTCTCTCACTCCACTGTTGGTCAGCCTCTCTCCCCATCTCTCTCTCCCTCCTGTGTTGGTCAGCCTCCCTCTCCCTCTCTATCCCTCCTGTGTTGGTCAGCCTCTCACCCCATCTCTCTCTCCCTCCTGTGTTGGTCAACCTCTCTCCCCATCTCTCTCTCACTCCACTGTTGGTCAGCCTCTCTCCCCATCTCTCTCTCCCTCTGTGTTGGTCAGCCCCTCTGCCCATCTCTCTCTCCCTCCACTGTTGGTCAGCCTCTCTGCCCATCTCTCTCCCTCCACTGTTGGTCAGCCTCTCTCCCCATCTCTCTCTCCCTCCTGTGTTGGTCAAGCTCTCTCCCCATCTCTCTCTCACTCCACTGTTGGTCAGCCTCTCTCCCCATCTCTCTCTCCCTCCTGTGTTGGTCAGCCCCTCTGCCCATCTCTCTCTCCCTCCACTGTTGGTCAGCCGCTCTCCCCATCTCTCTCTCCCTCCTGTGTTGGTCAGCCTCTCTCCCCATCTCTCTCTCACTCCACTGTTGGTCAGCCTCTCTCCCCATCTCTCTCTCCCTCCTGTGTTGGTCAGCCTCCCTCTCCCTCTCTCTCCCTCCTGTGTTGGTCAGCCTCCCTCCCTCTCTCTCCCTGCTGTGTTGATCAGCCCCTCTGCCCATCTCTCTCTCCCTCCACTGTTGGTCAGCCTCTCTTCCCATCTCTCTCTCCCTCCTGTGTTGGTCAGTCTCTCTCTCCATCTCTCTCTCCCTCCACTGTTGGTCAGCCTCTCTCCCCATCTCTCTCTCACTCCACTGTAGGTCAGCCTCTCTCCCCATCTCTCTCTCACTCCACTGTTGGTCAGCCTCTCTCCCCATCTCTCTCTCACTCCACTGTTGGTCAGCCTCCCTCTCCCTCTCTATCCCTCCTGTGTAGGTCAGCCTCTCTCCCCATCTCTCTCTCACTCCACGGTTGGTCAGCCTCTATCCCCATCTCTCTCTCACTCCACTGTTGGTCAGCCTCCCTCTCCCTCTCTATCCCTCCACTGTTGGTCAGCCTCTATCCCCATCTCTCTCTCACTCCACTGTTGGTCAGCCTCCCTCTCCCTCTCTATCCTTCCTGTGTTGGTCAGCCTCTCTCCACATCTCTCTCTCCGTCCTGTGTTGGTCAGCCTCTGTCCCCATCTCTCTCTCCCTTCTGTGTTGGTCAGCCTCTCTCCCCATCTCTCTCTCCCTTCTGTGTTGGTCAGCCTCTCTCCCCATCTCTCTCTCACTCCACTGTTGGTCAGCCTCTCTCCCCATCTCTCTCTCACTCCACTGTTGGTCAGCCTCTCTCCCCATCTCTCTCTCCCTCCTGTGTTGGTCAGCCTCCCTCTCCCTCCCTATCCCTCCTGTGTTGGTCAGTCTCTCTCCACATCTCTCTCTCCCTCCTGTGTTGGTCAGCCTCTCTCCCCATCTCTCTCTCCCACCTGTGTTGGTCAGCCTCCCTCCCCCTCTCCCTCTCCCTCCTGTGTTGGTCAGCCTCCCTCCCTCTCTCTCCCTCCTGTGTTGGTCAGCCTCTCTCCCCATCTCTCTCTCACTCCATTGTTGGTCAGCCTCTCTCCCCACCATCTCTCTCTCCCTCCTGTGTTGGTCAATCTCTCTCCACATCTCTCTCTCCCTCCTGTGTTGGTCAGCCTCTCTCCCCATCTCTCTCTCCCTCCTGTGTTAGTCAGCCTCTCTCCCCATCTCTCTCTCCCTCCACTGTTGGTTAGCCTCTCTCCCCATCTCTCTCTCCTTCCTGTGTTGGTCAGCCTCTCTCCCCATCTCTCTCTCCCACCTGTGTTGGTCAGCCTCCCTGCGCCTCTCTCTCTCCCTCCTGTATTGGTCAGCCTCCCTCCCTCTCTCTCCCTCCTGTGTTGGTTAGCCTCTCTCCCCATCTCTCTCTCACTCCATTGTTGGTCAGCCTCTCTCCCCACCATCTCTCTCTCCCTCCTGTGTTGGTCAATCTCTCTCCACATCTCTCTCTCCCTCCTGTGTTGGTCAGCCTCTCTCCCCATCTCTCTCTCCCTCCTGTGTTAGTCAGCCTCTCTCCCCATCTCTCTCTCCCTCCACTGTTGGTTAGCCTCTCTCCCCATCTCTCTCTCCTTCCTGTGTTGGTCAGCCTCTCTCCCCATCTCTCTCTCCCACCTGTGTTGGTCAGCCTCCCTGCGCCTCTCTCTCTCCCTCCTGTATTGGTCAGCCTCCCTCCCTCTCTCTCCCTCCTGTGTTGGTTAGCCTCTCTCCCCATCTCTCTCTCACTCCTGTTGGTCAGCCTACTTCCCTCTCTCTCTCTCTCCCTCCTGTGTTGGTCAGCCTCCTCCTATCCTCCCTCTCTCTCTCCACTGTTGGTCAGCCTCTCTCCCCATCTCTCTCTCACTCCTGTGTTGGTCGCCCCTCTCTCCCCATCTCTCTCTCCCTCCACTGTTGGTCAGTCTCTCTCCCCACCATCTCTCTCTCCCTCCTGTGTTGGTCAATCTCTCTCCCCATCTCTCTCTCCCTCCTGTGTTGGTCAGCCACCCTCTCCCTCTCTCTCCCTCCTGTGTTGGTCAGCCTCTCTCCCCATCTCTCTCTCCCTCCTGTGTTGGTCAGCCTCTCTCCCCATCTCTCTCTCCCTCCACTGTTGGTCAGCCTCTCTCCCCATCTCTCTCTCCTTCCTGTGTTGGTCAGCCTCTCTCCCCATCTCTCTCTCCCTCCTGTGTTGGTCAGCCTCCCTCCCTATCTCTCTATCCCTCCTGTGTTGTCAGCCTCTTTTCCCATCTCTTTCTCCCTTCACTGTTGGTCAGCCTCTCTCCCCATCTCTCTCTCCCTCCACTGTTGGTTAGCCTCTCTCCCTCCACTGTTGGCCAACCTCTCTCCCCATTTCTCTCTCCCTCCTGTGTTGGTCAGCCTCTCTCCCCATCTCTCTCTCCCTCCACTGTTGGTCAGCCTCTCTCCCCATCTCTCTCTCCCTCCTGTGTTGGTCAGCCTCTCTCCCCATCTCTCTCTCCCTCCTGTGTCGGTCAGCCTCTCTCACCATCTCTCTCTCACTCCACTGTTGGTCAGCCTCTCTCCCCATCTCTCTCTCCCTCCACTGTTGGTCAGCCTCTCTCCCCATCTCTCTCTCCCTCCTGTGTTGGTCAGCCTCTCTCCCCATCTCTCTCTCCCTCCTGTGTTGGTCAGCCTCTCTCCCCATCTATCTCTCCCTCCTGTGTTGGTCAGCCTCTCTCCCCATCTCTCTCTCCCTCCTGTGTTGGTCAGCCTCTCTCCCCATCTATCTCTCCCTCCTGTGTTGGTCAGCCTCCCTCTCCCTCTCTCTCCCTCCTGTGTTGGTCAGCCTCTCTCCACATCTCTCTCTCTCTCCTGTGTTGGTCAGCCTCTCTCCCCATCTCTCTCTCCCTCCACTGTTGGTCAGCCTCTCTCTCCATCTCTCTCTTCCTCCACTGTTGGTCAGTCTCCCTCGCTTTCCTTCTCTCCTCTGTTGATCAGCTCCCCCTCTCTCTCCCCCTCCTCTGTTGGTCAGCCCCCCTCTCTCTCCCCCTCCTCTGTTGGCCAGCCTTTCCCATCTGTTGTTAAGCCCCCCCCCTCCGTTAGTAAGCCCCCTCTCTCCCCCTCCTCTGTTGGTCAGCCCCCACTCCTCCTCTCTCTCTCTTGCCATTAGTTTCTCATATCAATTATTTTCTATTACAGAACATCTCCAGAAGCGCCACAAGTTGCTCTACATTTCTTGGATGATGTAAGTAGAAGATCAGAATACAGACAGTTGTGTGTCTGTGTATATATATGTCTGTCTGTATATATATATATATGTATATATGTGTGTCTGTGTATATATACATATATGTATATGTGTGTCTGTCTATATATATATATATATATATATATATATATATATATATATATATATATATATATATATATATAAATATATATATATATTTATATATGTGTGTCTGTGTATATATATATATATATGTCTGTCTGTGTATAAATATATATGTGTGTCTGTGTATATATATATATATATAAATATATATTTGAAAAAAGGAAAAGAATGACTTCACTTGTAGTTCTAAATAATTTGATTTAATTTTATAATATTGCTAGCTAGCCCGTCCGGCTGGTGCCCGGCTAGGTATACTGCCATTTTATCTTTTCAGGATTTCCCCCTCCACTCCAGTGCAAAAATACCACACGCCCTCTCAAGTCTGTGAGGTTGGGGTGGGATTGGTGGGGGTTAACGTGCTCTGATGTTGGGTTTGAATAGTTTTTAGGATTCCCCAGTTCAGCAGCCAGTACCTTAAAGAAAATTGATAGTTACAACAATAAAGGTTGAACAGAGAACACATTTTTTAACAAAGTTTACAATAATTTGTACAACCATAATGGAAATTCCAAGTAACAGAAAATACATAAATTACATTGTTAGAGCCTCAGAGTATACAATAGTTTTTGTTCGGCTCTCGGGAGCAAAGATGAAGAGATTGTATGGCGAGCTCACCCTAGAGCATCCTACATACAATTGACCATGGGAGTTGCATGGTTTTCCCTGATGAAGGCCAGCCACTTTTAGGGTTTGACCCTGAGCTTTGTTGATGGTAATCGCGAAGCTTAGTCTCTCTGTTGCTTTAGTAACGTTTTTTCTTCTGGAAAATCTGATCTTCCAGCAAGGCTGGGACTTTTTGGGTGGTATATCGGCAATAACAATGATGATAAGCCGTCTGTGCTTTCGTGAAATAGATACGTTTGTTTATATTTTGTTTTTGTGTATGCAAAAATATCTGTACACGAATATATATATTAAAATAACATATTAAAGTTTAAGCAAAGTATCGCTGCTTTCACTCTTAACGGGATATTCTGAAACTAAATAAATCAATCTGTGAATGCAGAAGTAAATATTTCGAAAAACGTTGCAGCTGAAGGAAAACAGGAAGACGATACTTTGGTTCGTGAAGACGTTCCCTGGCAATGAACGGAAAAAAGCGAAGATAATACGTCAGCAATGAGAACAATATTTGCTCTAGGGTTCTTATATATTTGATATATATTTATCCTTATCGAGCCCTCTTTGGATTTTAGTCTTCACATTTATTATTATTACTATTATTACTAATTATATATATATATATATATATATATATATATATATATATATATATATATATAATTATTGAGAGGGCGTGCGGTATCTTTACACTGAATTAATTAAAAGTTGGTTAGAAGCGAAGTCAATGCAGACAGACAGCCAGACAGACAGATATCATAATGCAGACAGCCATACATACAGAGACATATTATAATGGCGCAACGTTTTAGCTATGTATCTATCTAAAAAGACAAACTAAGAAAGAGAGAGGAATGTCATATAACCAGAAGTGTTGACATTTGAAAATTTTAAAGAAGTAAATATTTAAATAAACGATAAAATATCTTTAATCTTTTAACGAAATTTAGAAGACAAAAATACCCTCACTTTCTTATTTGGAAAAAGTTACATCTATGGTGCAACTTTGGTGCTGTTTCGTCCAGCTGTTTGGCGAAAAGTTTGTTACATACATATGGCCGTCAGCTTTATAATATAGATAGATATTATGAGTTGGTAGATCTAGTAAGTTCTTTGTTAACTTCGGTGGGAAGATTTTTAAAGATTCCTGGTTAACTTTCCTGGAGAACTTTCTCGCATTCGTCGGGGGTGATTGTCAAACTGAGATGAGGTTGTATAAAACCGTTAGATTATGATTTAAAATTAAATCAAATTTTTTAGAACTTCAAGTGATGTCATTCTTTTCCTTTGTTCAAATATACCTAACTGTACCAAGGATTTCACACATTTTCCAAAATATGTATATATATATATATATATATATATATATATATATATATATATATGTGTGTGTGTGTGTGTGTGTGTGTGTGTGTGTGTGTGTGTGTGTGTGTGTATGTATATATATATATATATAGTAATAATAATCAATTTGAAGACTAAAATCCAAAGAGGGCTCGATAAGGATAAATATATATCAAATATATAAGAACCGTAGGGCAAATAACATCACAGCTTCAAATTTAGCTAAACTACCTAGCCGTAGGAACACGTGCAACCCTGTAGTTAGTACTAACTGTAATTGTAGGAATCGGGTTGATTGCCCCCTATCCGGGAAATGCCTCTCTAGTAACATTGTCTACAGATGTAAGGTTGAAACACCCACGTCCCGTAGGGCCTACATAGGGTTAACCGCCAATAGATTCAAGCATCGTCTTTATATGCATACCCATTCTTTTCGTTACCCTCTAAGAAGGAATATGACGTCACTGTCAGCTTATATCTGGAGTCTAAAAGACAACCACACCCAATATAAGTTACACTGGGAGATCCTAGCTAGGGCTAGATCGTATAACGGAAATAAAAGACCATGTGACCTCTGCGCCGCTGAGGCCCTGGAAATACTCTACGCCACAGACGACATCTTAAACAAAAAATCTGAGGCAATTTCGGCTTGTAAACATAAATTGCACAAAACTTTCCTGTATTACAGCCCCACATTATACCCTAACTGATAGTACGATCTATACGTGGATATTTTACGTCTTGATATGGTAGCTAAGTATATGTTATGTTTATACCATTTCTTATTTGCTTAGGTAAGTATATATTACCTGTATGTTTTGTGAAGGGAACGTTTCCACGAACCAAAGTATCGTCTTCCTGTTTTCCCCCGGTTGCAACGTTTTTTGAAATATCCACTTCTGCGTTTACATATTGATTTTGTTAGTTTCAGAAGATCCCGTTAAGGGTGAAAGCAGCGATTCTTTGCTTAAACTTTAATCTGTTATTTTAATAAATATATATATATATATAATTAGAAAGTGAACAACAAAATATATAAATATATAACTACTCCATTACCAAATTTTTCAGGACCCTAGACAATAATAACATACGTACGAACTAGACGTATGTTATTTTTGTCTAGAGTCCTGAAACATTTGGCAATGGAGTAGTTATATATTGTGTTGTTCACTTTCTAATTAAATAGCTCTGTGCTATACATAGAGTACTCTTTTTTCCTTTGCTTTTTCTTCGGAAATACCTAACACATATATTATATATATACAAATATTTCTGTGTGGTGGTGGTGGTGGTGGTGGGGCTGGTGTGTGTTTGTGTATATATATATATATATATATATGTGTGTGTGTGGTGCTGGTGTCATTGTAAAATGTACCCAGTACACTCTGTAAAGTGGTAATGCTGATGACACAATAAAATACACCCAGTACACTGTGTAAAGTGGTAGTGCTGATGACACAATACAATACACCCAGTATACTCTGTAAAGTGGTAGTGGTATTTCCATGATAAAATGCACCCAGTGTACTCTGTAAAGTGGTAGTGCTGGTGCTACAATAAAATGTACCCAGTACACTGTGTAAAGTGGTAGTGCTGGTGCCACAACAAAATGCACCCAGTATACTTTGTAAAGTAGTAGTGCTGCTGCCACAATAAAATACACACTGTGTACTCTGTAAAATTTTAGTGCTGATGCCACAATAAAATGCACCCAGTACATGCTGTAAAATGTCTCTTAAATCATAATCGAACGGTTTTATACGAAGGAGTGTTTCAGCTGTATAATTCTTGTATTACTGAAAACTTAGATCAGTTTGGGAATAAAGATTAGTAGAAATAAAGTGTTGGAATTACCATTATCTTAGTACATGACACGGTTCTGACATGGAGGATTGGTTAAGAAGTTTGCTTCAGAATCATGAGGTTCTGGATTTGTGTCTTTTATTATAGCCTCAGGTGGGGTCAAACCTTGTGGGTGACATTGAATCAATGGAAACTGTTTGATAATCCAACAGATTTTACATGTAATTTAGAAGTTTATTGTGTCATACTGAATTTACCAGGGCTGTAACTAGGGTTGGATCAACTTCCAGGCTCAGATTTTAATGTGTCATATAATAGATCCTTCATCAGTTTCTAGGAGAAGTATTCAGTAGCTTGATCTACAGTACCACCTACACATTAAAATAAGTATTCCTCACACATGTGTATACTTAAAAGTGGTAAGAAACACTCAAAACAGCAGCAGGTCTTCAGAGAAGAAACCCCACCCTCAAACAAATGTTTAGGCTAGGATGGCTCTTCAGGGTTTTTTTTGGGGGGGGGGGGGGTCATACACAAAGTATTAGAATACACAGCAAATCCCCAATTTTACATATCAAAGTTAACTTGGCTCAAGTAATTGCAATGGAAAAGTTATACATACAGGTATTAAATTAAAAAATGTTAACAATCCTAAAACTAAAAAGCCCAGCTGAGGGCACAAATAAATTGCTATGGTCATCGCTGGTAGGGCGATTGCTCCCTTTGTATCTCCATTAAATCCGGCCCTAGCCTAAACATTTGTTTGAGGGTGGGGTTTCTTCTCTGAAGACCTGCTGCTGTTTTGAGTGTTTCTTACCACTTTTAAGTATACACATGTGTGAGGAATACTTATTTTAATGTGTAGGTGGTACTGTAGATCAAGCTACTGAATACTTCTCCTAGAAACTGATGAAGGATCTATTATATGACACATTAAAATCTGAGCCTGGAAGTTGATCCAACTTACGTAAAATAACTTTATGTCTTGTTCAGTGAAATATAACTGGCAGCTGCTAGTTAAAATTGATATAATGACAAAGAAGTTTGCTTGCTTTTCAATGAAAGTGTTTTGTGGCAGCCAATTCTCTTTGGCATATCTTGTCACAAGACACTTAGAGAATTTATTCCTCATCTCTGGATTAATGTAGCAAAAATTGGATTTAAGTCAAGAATAAAAGAAGCAGTTTCATTGCAGCAACACAGGACAGCTGAAATATATTTTTGTGTTGTTATTTTATGTTCTTCCTTCTCACCATGTGAACTAAATTAATGCCATTGGCAAGTGAAGAATCTTGCTAAATTTTCTGTATCAGAAGATATTTTCATCATTAAAACACTGTAGATCATTACTTTCTGTCCTCTTGCTATCATATTGTGAATCACTCTTACAACAATATCAGATTGTCTTTGTAACTATATGCCCTTCGTTACAGCTTCATTAAGTAGATCTATGCCATAACAACACTGTGGAAGCCCCCCCCCCCCATATATATATACATACATACACATATAATTTGTATATATACACATATATATATTTGTTTATAATATATATATATATATATACATATACATACATTCATACACACACACACACACACACACACACACACACACACACACACACACACACACACACACACACACACATATATATATATATATATATATATATTGTCTAACCCATGGTAGCATGGAAAAATGACGTTAAATGGTGATGGTGATGATGATATATATCTATTTATGAGAAAGTTAGAAGCTTCATCACTAAATAAATGGACATATAAAATAAAAACTCCCAAAACAACAAATCCCACTTAACGGAAAAAATGGACATTAGCATCTGCAGGACCTGACCCTACAACTTCATGCTTGCTACCATTACACTAAAGTGCCCAGGCAAAATGGTGAATCTCCCAGTAGAGATGACAAAAGGAGGATTGCAGTTAGTGGATGTAGGTTATACTGGAAAAAACCCATCTAATCCATGAAAGCATAGAAAATCGAATGTAAAATACTGATGATGATGATGGTGATATCTAGCTATCTATATATATATATATATATATATATCATAATCATCATCATCAACATCATCATCATTTTATGTCTGCTTTTCCCTGCTTGCAAGGGTGGGACGGGTCTTATTCAGTACAGCATCTCTCCACTTGTCACGGTCCTTCGTCATCTCCACTGTGAGCTTCAACGATCTGAGGTCTGTTCTCACCACCTCCTGCCATGTTTTTCGTGGTCTACCTCTACCATGTCTTCCTTCAACTGACATTTCCCGGCACTTCTTCACCCATCGGTCATCCGCCATGCGCATCACATGTCCATACCACCTCAGTCTCCTCTCTCGAACACTACATTCTATCCCTCTCAGACACAGTTTCTCTCTGAGTCGTTCACGCACATTGACATTGCACATCCAACGGAGCATGCTTGCCTCATTTCTCTCCAGCCGTCGCATATCCTCTGCAGTTGCTGCCCATGTCTCACTACCATGCAGCATCGCGCTCCTCATACAGGCATCATATAACTGGCCTTTCGTACGCAGGGAGAAACCTTTCTTCGTCAGCAGAGGAAGCAGCTTCCTAAACTTCTTTCAGCTCATCCTTATTCTAGATACTATGGCCTCGGAACACTACCCTCCCATGCTAATCTGATCTCCTAGGTACCGGAAGCTATCCACCACTTCTATAGCACCCGCCTGCATTTGAAAAATGTGTCTATCAATGCGACTTCTACTGTCTAATTTCCCTGTACATCTACTGCATACGTATTTCTCTCTACCTGTTAGTTTGCCTGCTATACCACTACATCTCTTCTGTACCCAGGATCCGCATTGAGTGCATTTTATAGAATTTATGCCAGTTCCTTTTCTGCATATCGAACATGGCCATTTCACTGTCGGAATCAGAGTTTTATCCTCTTTTCTACTCATCAACACTTTTGTCTTAGCTAGGTTCACTCTCAGTCCTCTTGCTTCCAACTGCTGTTGCCATAGCCAGAATTTATTCTCTAGCTCCTCTACTGATTCTGCTATAAGAACCAGATCGTCAGCATAGAGAAGTTCCCATGGACAGCCAGTCTTAAACACCTCTGTTATGGCTTGGAGAATTATAAGGAACAAGAGCGGCCTGAGGACCGAACCTTGATGTACTCCTACTTGTATCTGGAATTCCTCACTAAACTCCATTCCTACCCTGGCTTTACTGAGAGTACCTCTGTACAAAGTTTGCATTGTCTTCACAAGCCATTCCTCTACACCTAGTTTCCTTAGGGACCACCAGATGACAGATCGGGGTATCCTATCAAAGGCCTTCTCTAGGTCAACAAAAGCTAAGTATAGTGGCTTATTCTTCTCTAAGAACCTCTCTTGTAATTGTCTCACCAAGAAGAGGGCATCTGTTGTACTTTTCCCATGCACAAAACCAAACTGCATCTCATCTAATTTGAACCTTTCTCTAATTAGTTGTGCTAATACCCTTTCTGCCATTTTATAACCTGATCCATCAGTTTTATAACCCTATAATTGCTCCTCGCCAGAGCATCCCCTTTACCTTTGTAGCAATTTATGAGAATACTGCTGCACCAGTCTTTGGGTATGACACCACCATATATAGCTTAATTAATGATGCATGCAACCAGTTTAATGCCTACGTCCCCTGATGCCTTCAGCATCTCAGCAACTATTCCCGATGGTCCAGCAACCTTAACATTTTTCATTTCCTTAATCGCCTCTTGAACCCTATATTCGTCAATCTCAATAGCTGGTCCCTCTGTCGGATCTACTCTGTGAGCTTCAGCGATCTGAGGTTAGCTCTCACCATCTCTGCCCATATCTTCCATGGTCTTCCTCTACTGTGTCTTCCTTCCACCAGGATTTCTTGGCACTTTTTCACCTAGCAGTCATCTTCCATGCACATCACATGTCCATACTAATGCAGCCTTCTCCCCGCACACTACAGCCTATTCCTCTTATACACAGTTTCTCTCTCAAGTCATCCATGCCTGGTCGTTCACATACACTCACATTGTACATCCATCGGAGCATGCTTGCTTTATTTCTTTCCAACCTTTGCATATCCTCCTCAGTTGCTGCCCATGTCTCACTACCATGCAGCATCACGCATCTCACACAGACATCATACAACCGACCTTTCGTTCATAGGAAGAAACCTTTCATTGTCAATAGAAGAAGCAGCTCGCTAAACTTATTCTAGATACTGTGGCCTCGGAGCACCCTCCTCCCTTGCTAATTTGATCACCTAGGTATGTATCGGAAGCTATCAACCACCTCTATAGATTCTACCTGCATTTGAAAAATGTGCCTATCACTGACACTCCTACTATCAATTTTCCCTGAACATCTACTACATATGAAGTTTTCCCTACCGACTAGGTTGCCTGTTATCCCACTACACCTCTTGTGTACCCAAGATCTGCATTGTGCACATTCTATAGAGTTTATGCCAACTCCTTTTCTACATATCAAACATGGCCATTTCCCTGATGGAATCAGAGTTTTGTCCTCTTTCCTACTTATCAACACTTTTGTCTCTGCTAAGTTCCCTCTCAGTCCTCTTCATTCTAATTGCTGTTTCCATAGCCAGAATTTATTCTCTAGCTCGTCTACTGATTCTGTTATAAGTACCAGATCGTCAGCATACAGTTGTACTTTTTCCAAGCACAAAACCAAACTGCATCTCATCTAATTTGATTCTTTTTCAAATTAGTTCTGCTAGCACTCTTTCTGTCACTTTCATAACCTGATCCATCAGTTTTATGCCCCTATAATTGCTCCTCTCTAGAGCATCCCCTTTACCTTTGTAGCAAAATATAAGTATACTGCTGTACCAGTCTTTGGGTATGACTCTGCCATATATAGCTTGATTGACGATGAATGCAACCAGTTTAGTTCCTACTTCTCCTGATGCCTTCAGCATCTCAGCAACTATCCCTGACAGTCCAGCGGACTTACCATTCTTCATTTCCTTAATTGCCTTGTTGACCCTATAGTTGTCAACATCAATAGCTGGTCCTCTGTTGGGCCTCTTGGGGGTAGTTTCTTTCTCTCTCATTCATTCTCAACATTCATCAGTCTCTCATAATGACATTTCCAGGCCCCCCTTTTCTGAGCACCAGTGACACTAAGTACACCCATATCATTTCAGACACACTTATCTCCAACAACATCCTGATTTGCACTGACACACTGCCTTGCAATGCGGAACACCTTACGTCCCTGATCCTCTCATCGCAAAACATTAGCAAACCTCCTACTCTCAGCTTCCCTGCATGCTAAGCATACCTGATGTCTATCTTCTCTTTTAGCAGCTGAGTATCGGTCTCTATTCCCTCCATTTTTCAAATCCTTCCGTGCTAGTCTTTTATCTTTAATGGCTCTATTTACCAGGCTGTTCACCACCAAGTCATCCTCTGTCTGGTCGGAGCTCTGCTCCAGCCACAAGCCTCTTCAGTTGCCTGTAGTAAGTTGTCTCATCAGAACTTCCAGTTATTATCTATGACATACAATTCTAATTCATCTTCTTTCTCATCATACATATCTTGAAGGGCTTTCCTAAATTGATATTTAAGTGAAAGGTCTTTTAGCTTCCAGACCTTCCTTTTCCACACCTTCCTGTATGTCTCATTTTGCCTCTTGCTTATTGAGATGTCACTAACGACTAACCTATGCTGGGGGTACATTCTTCCCCAGGGTATGCCTTAGTATTTGACACCATCTGTCTGTCTCATTGCCTAACTAGCAAGAAGTCAATCAGGGTTATGTGCTTGCCTGATTGGTAGGTTATTAGGTGGTTCGTAGGTTTCCTGAAGTTAGTGTTGCAAATGGTTAGTTTACTTGCATCACAAAATTCAAGAAACCTCACTCCTTCGTTTCTTGTACCATAACCATGACCACCATGTACCCCAGTGTATCCATTGTGGAGCTGTCCAACATGACCATTGAAGTCTATTATAACTAGGGCTCTGTCCTCTGTCACTATGGTTGTCTCTAGAATTTGCTTGTAAAAGCAGTCCTTCTCTTCTTTACCTAGGCCTGCTTGGAGAGCATAGGCCAAGATAATTGTCAGCAATCTCTTGCCCACAAGTAATCTAATCTTAATTATTCTGTTACTGACACTAACTACCTCTATTGTCTTATTGATCCACTTCTCAGCTAGTAAAATGTCTACCCCGCCTAACCCATCATCGTTTCCTACCCAGAAAAGCTTATATCTAAGCTGTTTGCCTACGATTAGTCTTGCTGAGGCACTCCTCCATCTTATCTCTTGCATGCAGCACACCTCCACATGTCTTCTCTCCAGCATCTCCACTTTCTCACCAGATCTACTTGTCAGGGTGTCAACATTAAGTGTGGCAACTTTGAGATGTGTCGTCTTTCATTGATTCTTTCTTTTTCTCTGCAAAGAAAAATATTTAAAATATATCCTAACTTGCAGTTTCCACTTACCAAATTCCATTCCCAAATCATTAGTTAACCAAAAGCTATAGTAGAAGATATAGGTGGTGAACTGGCAGAGCTGTTAGAACGTTGGATAGAATGCTTTGTCTCTCAGAGCTGAGGTTTGCCTTTCATCCATTCAAAGTCAATAAAAAAGTACCAGTCTAATACTGGGGTTGATTTTTCCTCTTTATCACTTTCTCCCTTCCTTTCTCTCAGTATCTATCCTTCTCAGGAAAAGATCAGCTGTATGTCAATATGGCACCCCTATGACTCCCTCGGGTGTTATGGGACCATACACAGTAAAAGTTGTACAATAGGATCAAACCCAGAAGTACACAACTACAGAAATAGATATGTTTACCACAGAGCCCAGCCTGCTCCAGTATTTCACTTGTTTCCATCTCCTCCTCTCTCTACTTTTAATGTAACAAAATATTCTATGAAATAATTATAACAGCAATTTATTGTTGTTGTTGGTGGTTGTGTCATTGTTGTTGTTATGGATGATGGTGGTGTTGTTGTTATTGTTGTTGTCATTGTTGTTGGTGTCACTGTTGTTGTTGTTGATGTTTCTGTTGATATTGATGCAGTTTTTGTTATGATTTCTTTTGTTGATATTGCTGTTAACATTGTTGTTGTTGTTGTTGCTGATGGCATAGTTGTTGATATTGATGTAGCTTTTGATGTTATTGATTTTGTTGATATTGGTGTTGTTGTTACTGTTGTTGTTTAGCCTTGTTATAGCTCTCTTTCACCAGATTGATGACATGTGATTGGCACAATTAACCCATTGCTATACTATCTGTATTCTGGGACATACTACATACTTAAGGCTTGAAATATATATATATATATATATATATATATATATATATATATATATATATATATATATATATATATATATATATATATATATATATAGGAGGTGAGTTTTATTGTAGTACAATAAAGCAATACAGATATCGGATAAGAAGCACTCTACAGTTTGTAGGACTGGAGTATACATAATATAAGATCAAAAGATGGTTAAAGGAGTTCCATGTATTTTATTATGCGCATTTCAAAAACAAACATCATCATGCAATAATATTTGTGTTTTCATCAGATAAAACAGGAGAACATGATATGAAGGCTAAAAAACACTTGTGGATAGTGCAGTTTTAAATCAACATTTTGATTTAAAACTGCACTATCCACAAGTGTTTTTTAGCCTTCATATCATGTTCTCCTGTTTTATCTGATGAAAACACAAATATTATTGCATGATGATGTTTGTTTTTGAAATGCGCATAATAAAATACATGGAACTCCTTTAACCATCTTTTGATCTTATATTCATCATCACCGTTTTACGTCCGTTCTTCCACGCTAGCATGGGTTAGACGGGTTGTCCTGTTGTGGGCAGTGTCTGGTCGGCTGACCATGCCTTGCTCATACAGGAACTGATCTGGCTTGATTTCTACAGCTGGATGCCCTTCCTAACACCAACCTCATTTACAGTGAGTGCTGGGTGCTTTTTCGTGGCGCCTACACGTCCACTTTACAGTGTGGGCTGGGTGCTTTTTTGCCGTGGCACCTCCACGGCCACCTTGCGGTGGGGGGGGGGGGGGGGGGGCATATTTTTTATATGCTTCAGCATGTACCCATGGGAGGTCGGGTACCCTGTATTACTGCGTGACGCCAGAAGTCACGGTCGTGTGTCATTGACTTTGAGAGGTGTAGTTGGGTAAGGTCGGCTTTTATCACCTCATCCCAAGTCATCTTGGGTCTCCCCACTCCGCAGTTTCCATAAACTTCTAGTGCTCTGCACCTTTTTATGCAGCTGTCATCCTTCATACGCATCACATGTCCATACCAGCGTAACCGCCTCTCCTGCACGCAGCATTTGATTCCTCTTATGCTCAGTCTCTCTCTCAATTCCTTTATGCTTTGTCGTTCACGTATATTACTGTTACACATCCATCGGAGCATGCAGGCTTCGTTTCTCTCTAATCTACGTAAGTCTTCCACCTTCAGCGCCCAGGTCTCACTACCATGCAACATCGCTGTTCGGATACACGCATCATACAGTCTGCCTTTCATTCTGAGGGAGAAGCCTTTTGCAGCTAGCAGTGGTAGTAGTTCCCTAAACTTCTTCCATCCCGTTCTTACCCTAGTTATTGTACTTTCTGAGCGCCCACCTCCGTTGCTAATTCGGTCACCTAGGTAGCAGAAGCTGTCTACTGTTTCTACAGGGCCCTCCCAGAGATTGGTGGTACTTGTTTCCTGTGGCTGTTTGCTTGCTGTTTCAGCACAGCTGCTGCATGTGAATCCTACATTCTTAATTAAGCTTCCTGAGATGCCGCTACATCTCTTGTGTACCCATTGTTTGCATTTGGGGCAGAGAATGGAGTTCCTACCTACACCTTTCCTACATACTGAGCAAGGCCATTTCCCTGAGGGGATCTGGGTTCTGTTTTCTCGTCTACTTACAAGGACCTTAGTCTTTGTCATGTTGACTTTGAGGCCCTTTCTCTCTAGTCCCTGCTTCCAGGTTTGGAATTTATTCTCTAGTTCTACCATAGATTCAGCTATGAGTGCGAGGTCATCAGCATACAGGAGTTCCCATGGGCATCCGGTCTTAAACTCCTCCGTTATTGCCTGCAAGACTATGATGAACAGGAGAGGGCTAAGAACAGAGCCCTGGTGGACCCCAACCTGTACGCTAAATTCCTCGCTATACTCATTGCCAATCCTAACTTTGCTGACTGCTCCCCTATACATGGCTTGTACCGCTTTCACAAGCCATTCATCTACTCCTAGTTTTCTAAGAGCCCACCAGATTACTGCACGTGGAACTCTGTCAAAGGCTTTCTCAAGGTCGACAAATGCCAAGTAGAGTGGCTTACTTTTAGCTAGGTACTTTTCCTGTAATTGCCTCACAAGGAAGAGGGCATCAGTGGTGCCTTTCCCTGGTACAAACCCAAATTGCATCTCGTCTATATTCACCCGGTCCCTAATCAGCTGTGCTATAACTCTTTCTGTTACTTTCATGACCTGGTCCATCAACTTTATACCTCTATAGTTTCCTCTATCTAGTGCATCGCCTTTACCTTTGTAGCAGTTGACAATGATGCTACTGCACCAATCTTTTGGTATGGCCCCCTCTAGTATTACCTGGTTAACGATACGTGTGGTTATAGTGTGACCTACAGACCCAGATGCCTTCAGCATCTCGGCAGCTATACCCGATGGACCGGTTGCCTTCCCTATCTTCATATCTCTGATTGCCTTACTTACTACGCTGCCGCTGACTTGTACTGCTGGTCCCTCTATAGGGTCTACGTGGGGTAGGGTCTCTTCTTCCCATGCATTCTCCTCATTTAGTAATCTATCATAATGACTCTTCCATGCATCTTTCTTCTCAGCACTTGTGAGGGCAAGCTCACCTTTATCATTCCGGATACACTTCTCTCCAATGACATCACAACTATCTCTGACACACTGCCTCGCAATCTTGAATACCTCCTGTTTCTGGTCCTCACGTTGTAAAACATGCTTGAATTTTCTATCCTCTGCTTCCCTCCTAGCTAAGTATACTTGTCGCCTAGCTTCCCTCTTGGTCTCTATGTAATGTACCCTGCTCCCCCCGTTCTTCCATTCTTTCCATGCCTGTCTCTTGGCCTTGACTGCTTCATCTACCTTATTGTTCCACCACCAAGTCACTCTCCTCCTGCTTGAGGTCTTACTCCAGCCACAAACCTCATCCGTCGCCTCTAGTAAGTTATTTTTT
>OZ024740.1:5738449-5750949 GCA_964016885.1 Eledone cirrhosa
TTTGCATAGAGCGTGAGTACGTACCGGTTCAACGGAGACGATAAAAACAAATAACGAAACGAAATTAAATTTCGTTTCGTTTGTAACTCACTTTTGTATGACTGACGCTTAAACAATTAAGTTAAAAATGTACATCCACATATGTATACTGAAATACTAGTATGCATATGAATACACACACGTATACATATGTAGATGTACCGAGTTTTTCACTGGTCACTTTACTGTGAGTGTCCAGCTATTCTGTATGTAAACACACAGACAAACCGGTTTTTAGAGTCATACTGGTTTTTGAGGACACACTTTTCCTCTATTCTCCAGAAAGCCAGACAAGGAATATTGAACTAGTTTCGATGTTGTTACATCTCATCAGCAATATTTACCTATCTTCCGGCCTCTCTAGAGAATCGTAAAAGCACATATCGTTATATGCTTTTTCTATGAAAATTAGTAGTGGGCAGACTAATTTGCATAGAGCGTGAGTACGTACCGGTTCAACGGAGACGATAAAAACAAATAACGAAACGAAATTAAATTTCGTTTCGTTTGTAACTCACTTTTGTATGACTGACGCTTAAACAATTAAGTTAAAAATGTACATCCACATATGTATACTGAAATACTAGTATGCATATGAATACACACACGTATACATATGTAGATGTACCGAGTTTTTCACTGGTCACTTTACTGTGAGTGTCCAGCTATTCTGTATGTAAACACACAGACAAACCGGTTTTTAGAGTCATACTGGTTTTTGAGGAAACACCTTTCCTCTATTCTCCAGAAAGCCAGACAAGGAATATTGAACTAGTTTCGATGTTGTTACATCTCATCAGCAATATTTACCTATCTTCCGGCCTCTCTAGAGAATCGTAAAAGCACATATCGTTATATGCTTTTTCTATGAAAATTAGTAGTGGGCAGACTAATTTGCATAGAGCGTGAGTACGTACCGGTTCAACGGAGACGATAAAAACAAATAACGAAACGAAATTAAATTTCGTTTCGTTTGTAACTCACTTTTGTATGACTGACGCTTAAACAATTAAGTTAAAAATGTACATCCACATATGTATACTGAAATACTAGTATGCATATGAATACACACACGTATACATATGTAGATGTACCGAGTTTTTCACTGGTCACTTTACTGTGAGTGTCCAGCTATTCTGTATGTAAACACACAGACAAACCGGTTTTTAGAGTCATACTGGTTTTTGAGGACACACTTTTCCTCTATTCTCCAGAAAGCCAGACAAGGAATATTGAACTAGTTTCGATGTTGTTACATCTCATCAGCAATATTTACCTATCTTCCGGCCTCTCTAGAGAATCGTAAAAGCACATATCGTTATATGCTTTTTCTATGAAAATTAGTAGTGGGCAGACTAATTTGCATAGAGCGTGAGTACGTACCGGTTCAACGGAGACGATAAAAACAAATAACGAAACGAAATTAAATTTCGTTTCGTTTGTAACTCACTTTTGTATGACTGACGCTTAAACAATTAAGTTAAAAATGTACATCCACATATGTATACTGAAATACTAGTATGCATATGAATACACACACGTATACATATGTAGATGTACCGAGTTTTTCACTGGTCACTTTACTGTGAGTGTCCAGCTATTCTGTATGTAAACACACAGACAAACCGGTTTTTAGAGTCATACTGGTTTTTGAGGAAACACCTTTCCTCTATTTTCCAGAAAGCCAGACAAGGAATATTGAACTAGTTTCGATGTTGTTACATCTCATCAGCAATATTTACCTATCTTCCGGCCTCTCTAGAGAATCGTAAAAGCACATATCGTTATATGCTTTTTCTATGAAAATTAGTAGTGGGCAGACTAATTTGCATAGAGCGTGAGTACGTACCGGTTCAACGGAGACGATAAAAACAAATAACGAAACGAAATTAAATTTCGTTTCGTTTGTAACTCACTTTTGTATGACTGACGCTTAAACAATTAAGTTAAAAATGTACATCCACATATGTATACTGAAATACTAGTATGCATATGAATACACACACGTATACATATGTAGATGTACCGAGTTTTTCACTGGTCACTTTACTGTGAGTGTCCAGCTATTCTGTATGTAAACACACAGACAAACCGGTTTTTAGAGTCATACTGGTTTTTGAGGAAACACCTTTCCTCTATTCTCCAGAAAGCCAGACAAGGAATATTGAACTAGTTTCGATGTTGTTACATCTCATCAGCAATATTTACCTATCTTCCGGCCTCTCTAGAGAATCGTAAAAGCACATATCGTTATATGCTTTTTCTATGAAAATTAGTAGTGGGCAGACTAATTTGCATAGAGCGTGGGTACGTACCGGTTCAACGGAGACGATAAAAACAAATAACGAAACGAAATTAAATTTCGTTTCGTTTGTAACTCACTTTTGTATGACTGACGCTTAAACAATTAAGTTAAAAATGTACATCCACATATGTATACTGAAATACTAGTATGCATATGAATACACACACGTATACATATGTAGATGTACCGAGTTTTTCACTGGTCACTTTACTGTGAGTGTCCAGCTATTCTGTATGTAAACACACAGACAAACCGGTTTTTAGAGTCATACTGGTTTTTGAGGAAACACCTTTCCTCTATTTTCCAGAAAGCCAGACAAGGAATATTGAACTAGTTTCGATGTTGTTACATCTCATCAGCAATATTTACCTATCTTCCGGCCTCTCTAGAGAATCGTAAAAGCACATATCGTTATATGCTTTTTCTATGAAAATTAGTAGTGGGCAGACTAATTTGCATAGAGCGTGAGTACGTACCGGTTCAACGGAGACGATAAAAACAAATAACGAAACGAAATTAAATTTCGTTTCGTTTGTAACTCACTTTTGTATGACTGACGCTTAAACAATTAAGTTAAAAAATGTACATCCACATATGTATACTGAAATACTAGTATGCATATGAATACACACACGTATACATATGTAGATGTACCGAGTTTTTCACTGGTCACTTTACTGTGAGTGTCCAGCTATTCTGTATGTAAACACACAGACAAACCGGTTTTTAGAGTCATACTGGTTTTTGAGGACACACTTTTCCTCTATTCTCCAGAAAGCCAGACAAGGAATATTGAACTAGTTTCGATGTTGTTACATCTCATCAGCAATATTTACCTATCTTCCGGCCTCTCTAGAGAATCGTAAAAGCACATATCGTTATATGCTTTTTCTATGAAAATTAGTAGTGGGCAGACTAATTTGCATAGAGCGTGAGTACGTACCGGTTCAACGGAGACGATAAAAACAAATAACGAAACGAAATTAAATTTCGTTTCGTTTGTAACTCACTTTTGTATGACTGACGCTTAAACAATTAAGTTAAAAATGTACATCCACATATGTATACTGAAATACTAGTATGCATATGAATACACACACGTATACATATGTAGATGTACCGAGTTTTTCACTGGTCACTTTACTGTGAGTGTCCAGCTATTCTGTATGTAAACACACAGACAAACCGGTTTTTAGAGTCATACTGGTTTTTGAGGAAACACCTTTCCTCTATTCTCCAGAAAGCCAGACAAGGAATATTGAACTAGTTTCGATGTTGTTACATCTCATCAGCAATATTTACCTATCTTCCGGCCTCTCTAGAGAATCGTAAAAGCACATATCGTTATATGCTTTTTCTATGAAAATTAGTAGTGGGCAGACTAATTTGCATAGAGCGTGAGTACGTACCGGTTCAACGGAGACGATAAAAACAAATAACGAAACGAAATTAAATTTCGTTTCGTTTGTAACTCACTTTTGTATGACTGACGCTTAAACAATTAAGTTAAAAATGTACATCCACATATGTATACTGAAATACTAGTATGCATATGAATACACACACGTATACATATGTAGATGTACCGAGTTTTTCACTGGTCACTTTACTGTGAGTGTCCAGCTATTCTGTATGTAAACACACAGACAAACCGGTTTTTAGAGTCATACTGGTTTTTGAGGAAACACCTTTCCTCTATTCTCCAGAAAGCCAGACAAGGAATATTGAACTAGTTTCGATGTTGTTACATCTCATCAGCAATATTTACCTATCTTCCGGCCTCTCTAGAGAATCGTAAAAGCACATATCGTTATATGCTTTTTCTATGAAAATTAGTAGTGGGCAGACTAATTTGCATAGAGCGTGAGTACGTACCGGTTCAACGGAGACGATAAAAACAAATAACGAAACGAAATTTCGTTTCGTTTGTAACTCACTTTTGTATGACTGACGCTTAAACAATTAAGTTAAAAATGTACATCCACATATGTATACTGAAATACTAGTATGCATATGAATACACACACGTATACATATGTAGATGTACCGAGTTTTTCACTGGTCACTTTACTGTGAGTGTCCAGCTATTCTGTATGTAAACACACAGACAAACCGGTTTTTAGAGTCATACTGGTTTTTGAGGAAACACCTTTCCTCTATTCTCCAGAAAGCCAGACAAGGAATATTGAACTAGTTTCGATGTTGTTACATCTCATCAGCAATATTTACCTATCTTCCGGCCTCTCTAGAGAATCGTAAAAGCACATATCGTTATATGCTTTTTCTATGAAAATTAGTAGTGGGCAGACTAATTTGCATAGAGCGTGAGTACGTACCGGTTCAACGGAGACGATAAAAACAAATAACGAAACGAAATTTCGTTTCGTTTGTAACTCACTTTTGTATGACTGACGCTTAAACAATTAAGTTAAAAATGTACATCCACATATGTATACTGAAATACTAGTATGCATATGAATACACACACGTATACATATGTAGATGTACCGAGTTTTTCACTGGTCACTTTACTGTGAGTGTCCAGCTATTCTGTATGTAAAAACACAGACAAACCGGTTTTTAGAGTCATACTGGTTTTTGAGGACACACTTTTCCTCTATTCTTCAGAAAGCCAGACAAGGAATATTGAACTAGTTTCGATGTTGTTACATCTCATCAGCAATATTTACCTATCTTCCGGCCTCTCTAGAGAATCGTAAAAGCACGTATCGTTATATGCTTTTTCTATGAAAATTAGTAGTGGGCAGACTAATTTGCATAGAGCGTGAGTACGTACCGGTTCAACGGAGACGATAAAAACAAATAACGAAACGAAATTAAATTTCGTTTCGTTTGTAACTCACTTTTGTATGACTGACGCTTAAACAATTAAGTTAAAAATGTACATCCACATATGTATACTGAAATACTAGTATGCATATGAATACACACACGTATACATATGTAGATGTACCGAGTTTTTCACTGGTCACTTTACTGTGAGTGTCCAGCTATTCTGTATGTAAACACACAGACAAACCGGTTTTTAGAGTCATACTGGTTTTTGAGGAAACACCTTTCCTCTATTCTCCAGAAAGCCAGACAAGGAATATTGAACTAGTTTCGATGTTGTTACATCTCATCAGCAATATTTACCTATCTTCCGGCCTCTCTAGAGAATCGTAAAAGCACATATCGTTATATGCTTTTTCTATGAAAATTAGTAGTGGGCAGACTAATTTGCATAGAGCGTGAGTACGTACCGGTTCAACGGAGACGATAAAAACAAATAACGAAACGAAATTAAATTTCGTTTCGTTTGTAACTCACTTTTGTATGACTGACGCTTAAACAATTAAGTTAAAAATGTACATCCACATATGTATACTGAAATACTAGTATGCATATGAATACACACACGTATACATATGTAGATGTACCGAGTTTTTCACTGGTCACTTTACTGTGAGTGTCCAGCTATTCTGTATGTAAACACACAGACAAACCGGTTTTTAGAGTCATACTGGTTTTTGAGGACACACTTTTCCTCTATTCTCCAGAAAGCCAGACAAGGAATATTGAACTAGTTTCGATGTTGTTACATCTCATCAGCAATATTTACCTATCTTCCGGCCTCTCTAGAGAATCGTAAAAGCACATATCGTTATATGCTTTTTCTATGAAAATTAGTAGTGGGCAGACTAATTTGCATAGAGCGTGAGTACGTACCGGTTCAACGGAGACGATAAAAACAAATAACGAAACGAAATTAAATTTCGTTTCGTTTGTAACTCACTTTTGTATGACTGACGCTTAAACAATTAAGTTAAAAATGTACATCCACATATGTATACTGAAATACTAGTATGCATATGAATACACACACGTATACATATGTAGATGTACCGAGTTTTTCACTGGTCACTTTACTGTGAGTGTCCAGCTATTCTGTATGTAAACACACAGACAAACCGGTTTTTAGAGTCATACTGGTTTTTGAGGAAACACCTTTCCTCTATTCTCCAGAAAGCCAGACAAGGAATATTGAACTAGTTTCGATGTTGTTACATCTCATCAGCAATATTTACCTATCTTCCGGCCTCTCTAGAGAATCGTAAAAGCACATATCGTTATATGCTTTTTCTATGAAAATTAGTAGTGGGCAGACTAATTTGCATAGAGCGTGAGTACGTACCGGTTCAACGGAGACGATAAAAACAAATAACGAAACGAAATTAAATTTCGTTTCGTTTGTAACTCACTTTTGTATGACTGACGCTTAAACAATTAAGTTAAAAAATGTACATCCACATATGTATACTGAAATACTAGTATGCATATGAATACACACACGTATACATATGTAGATGTACCGAGTTTTTCACTGGTCACTTTACTGTGAGTGTCCAGCTATTCTGTATGTAAACACACAGACAAACCGGTTTTTAGAGTCATACTTGTTTTTGAGGAAACACCTTTCCTCTATTCTCCAGAAAGCCAGACAAGGAATATTGAACTAGTTTCGATGTTGTTACATCTCATCAGCAATATTTACCTATCTTCCGGCCTCTCTAGAGAATCGTAAAAGCACATATCGTTATATGCTTTTTCTATGAAAATTAGTAGTGGGCAGACTAATTTGCATAGAGCGTGAGTACGTACCGGTTCAACGGAGACGATAAAAACAAATAACGAAACGAAATTAAATTTCGTTTCGTTTGTAACTCACTTTTGTATGACTGACGCTTAAAAAATTAAGTTAAAAATGTACATCCACATATGTATACTGAAATACTAGTATGCATATGAATACACACACGTATACATATGTAGATGTACCGAGTTTTTCACTGGTCACTTTACTGTGAGTGTCCAGCTATTCTGTATGTAAACACACAGACAAACCGGTTTTTAGAGTCATACTGGTTTTTGAGGAAACACCTTTCCTCTATTCTCCAGAAAGCCAGACAAGGAATATTGAACTAGTTTCGATGTTGTTACATCTCATCAGCAATATTTACCTATCTTCCGGCCTCTCTAGAGAATCGTAAAAGCACATATCGTTATATGCTTTTTCTATGAAAATTAGTAGTGGGCAGACTAATTTGCATAGAGCGTGAGTACGTACCGGTTCAACGGAGACGATAAAAACAAATAACGAAACGAAATTAAATTTCGTTTCGTTTGTAACTCACTTTTGTATGACTGACGCTTAAACAATTAAGTTAAAAATGTACATCCACATATGTATACTGAAATACTAGTATGCATATGAATACACACACGTATACATATGTAGATGTACCGAGTTTTTCACTGGTCACTTTACTGTGAGTGTCCAGCTATTCTGTATGTAAACACACAGACAAACCGGTTTTTAGAGTCATACTGGTTTTTGAGGAAACACTTTTCCTCTATTCTTCAGAAAGCCAGACAAGGAATATTGAACTAGTTTCGATGTTGTTACATCTCATCAGCAATATTTACCTATCTTCCGGCCTCTCTAGAGAATCGTAAAAGCACATATCGTTATATGCTTTTTCTATGAAAATTAGTAGTGGGCAGACTAATTTGCATAGAGCGTGAGTACGTACCGGTTCAACGGAGACGATAAAAACAAATAACGAAACGAAATTAAATTTCGTTTCGTTTGTAACTCACTTTTGTATGACTGACGCTTAAACAATTAAGTTAAAAAATGTACATCCACATATGTATACTGAAATACTAGTATGCATATGAATACACACACGTATACATATGTAGATGTACCGAGTTTTTCACTGGTCACTTTACTGTGAGTGTCCAGCTATTCTGTATGTAAACACACAGACAAACCGGTTTTTAGAGTCATACTTGTTTTTGAGGAAACACCTTTCCTCTATTCTCCAGAAAGCCAGACAAGGAATATTGAACTAGTTTCGATGTTGTTACATCTCATCAGCAATATTTACCTATCTTCCGGCCTCTCTAGAGAATCGTAAAAGCACATATCGTTATATGCTTTTTCTATGAAAATTAGTAGTGGGCAGACTAATTTGCATAGAGCGTGAGTACGTACCGGTTCAACGGAGACGATAAAAACAAATAACGAAACGAAATTAAATTTCGTTTCGTTTGTAACTCACTTTTGTATGACTGACGCTTAAACAATTAAGTTAAAAATGTACATCCACATATGTATACTGAAATACTAGTATGCATATGAATACACACACGTATACATATGTAGATGTACCGAGTTTTTCACTGGTCACTTTACTGTGAGTGTCCAGCTATTCTGTATGTAAACACACAGACAAACCGGTTTTTAGAGTCATACTGGTTTTTGAGGAAACACCTTTCCTCTATTCTCCAGAAAGCCAGACAAGGAATATTGAACTAGTTTCGATGTTGTTACATCTCATCAGCAATATTTACCTATCTTCCGGCCTCTCTAGAGAATCGTAAAAGCACATATCGTTATATGCTTTTTCTATGAAAATTAGTAGTGGACAGACTAATTTGCATAGAGCGTGAGTACGTACCGGTTCAACGGAGACGATAAAAACAAATAACGAAACGAAATTAAATTTCGTTTCGTTTGTAACTCACTTTTGTATGACTGACGCTTAAACAATTAAGTTAAAAATGTACATCCACATATGTATACTGAAATACTAGTATGCATATGAATACACACACGTATACATATGTAGATGTACCGAGTTTTTCACTGGTCACTTTACTGTGAGTGTCCAGCTATTCTGTATGTAAACACACAGACAAACCGGTTTTTAGAGTCATACTGGTTTTTGAGGAAACACTTTTCCTCTATTCTCCAGAAAGCCAGACAAGGAATATTGAACTAGTTTCGATGTTGTTACATCTCATCAGCAATATTTACCTATCTTCCGGCCTCTCTAGAGAATCGTAAAAGCACATATCGTTATATGCTTTTTCTATGAAAATTAGTAGTGGGCAGACTAATTTGCATAGAGCGTGAGTACGTACCGGTTCAACGGAGACGATAAAAACAAATAACGAAACGAAATTAAATTTCGTTTCGTTTGTAACTCACTTTTGTATGACTGACGCTTAAACAATTAAGTTAAAAAATGTACATCCACATATGTATACTGAAATACTAGTATGCATATGAATACACACACGTATACATATGTAGATGTACCGAGTTTTTCACTGGTCACTTTACTGTGAGTGTCCAGCTATTCTGTATGTAAACACACAGACAAACCGGTTTTTAGAGTCATACTGGTTTTTGAGGAAACACCTTTCCTCTATTTTCCAGAAAGCCAGACAAGGAATATTGAACTAGTTTCGATGTTGTTACATCTCATCAGCAATATTTACCTATCTTCCGGCCTCTCTAGAGAATCGTAAAAGCACATATCGTTATATGCTTTTTCTATGAAAATTAGTAGTGGGCAGACTAATTTGCATAGAGCGTGAGTACGTACCGGTTCAACGGAGACGATAAAAACAAATAACGAAACGAAATTAAATTTCGTTTCGTTTGTAACTCACTTTTGTATGACTGACGCTTAAACAATTAAGTTAAAAAATGTACACCCACATATGTATACTGAAATACTAGTATGCATATGAATACACACACGTATACATATGTAGATGTACCGAGTTTTTCACTGGCCACTTTACTGTGAGTGTCCAGCTATTCTGTATGTAAACACACAGACAAACCGGTTTTTAGAGTCATACTTGTTTTTGAGGAAACACCTTTCCTCTATTCTCCAGAAAGCCAGACAAGGAATATTGAACTAGTTTCGATGTTGTTACATCTCATCAGCAATATTTACCTATCTTCCGGCCTCTCTAGAGAATCGTAAAAGCACATATCGTTATATGCTTTTTCTATGAAAATTAGTAGTGGGCAGACTAATTTGCATAGAGCGTGAGTACGTACCGGTTCAACGGAGACGATAAAAACAAATAACGAAACGAAATTAAATTTCGTTTCGTTTGTAACTCACTTTTGTATGACTGACGCTTAAACAATTAAGTTAAAAATGTACATCCACATATGTATACTGAAATACTAGTATGCATATGAATACACACACGTATACATATGTAGATGTACCGAGTTTTTCACTGGTCACTTTACTGTGAGTGTCCAGCTATTCTGTATGTAAACACACAGACAAACCGGTTTTTAGAGTCATACTTGTTTTTGAGGAAACACCTTTCCTCTATTCTCCAGAAAGCCAGACAAGGAATATTGAACTAGTTTCGATGTTGTTACATCTCATCAGCAATATTTACCTATCTTCCGGCCTCTCTAGAGAATCGTAAAAGCACATATCGTTATATGCTTTTTCTATGAAAATTAGTAGTGGGCAGACTAATTTGCATAGAGCGTGAGTACGTACCGGTTCAACGGAGACGATAAAAACAAATAACGAAACGAAATTAAATTTCGTTTCGTTTGTAACTCACTTTTGTATGACTGACGCTTAAACAATTAAGTTAAAAATGTACATCCACATATGTATACTGAAATACTAGTATGCATATGAATACACACACGTATACATATGTAGATGTACCGAGTTTTTCACTGGTCACTTTACTGTGAGTGTCCAGCAATTCTGTATGTAAACACACAGACAAACCGGTTTTTAGAGTCATACTGGTTTTTGAGGAAACACTTTTCCTCTATTCTCCAGAAAGCCAGACAAGGAATATTGAACTAGTTTCGATGTTGTTACATCTCATCAGCAATATTTACCTATCTTCCGGCCTCTCTAGAGAATCGTAAAAGCACATATCGTTATATGCTTTTTCTATGAAAATTAGTAGTGGGCAGACTAATTTGCATAGAGCGTGAGTACGTACCGGTTCAACGGAGACGATAAAAACAAATAACGAAACGAAATTAAATTTCGTTTCGTTTGTAACTCACTTTTGTATGACTGACGCTTAAACAATTAAGTTAAAAAATGTACATCCACATATGTATACTGAAATACTAGTATGCATATGAATACACACACGTATACATATGTAGATGTACCGAGTTTTTCACTGGTCACTTTACTGTGAGTGTCCAGCTATTCTGTATGTAAACACACAGACAAACCGGTTTTTAGAGTCATACTTGTTTTTGAGGAAACACCTTTCCTCTATTCTCCAAAAAGCCAGACAAGGAATATTGAACTAGTTTCGATGTTGTTACATCTCATCAGCAATATTTACCTATCTTCCGGCCTCTCTAGAGAATCGTAAAAGCACATATCGTTATATGCTTTTTCTATGAAAATTAGTAGTGGGCAGACTAATTTGCATAGAGCGTGAGTACGTACCGGTTCAACGGAGACGATAAAAACAAATAACGAAACGAAATTAAATTTCGTTTCGTTTGTAACTCACTTTTGTATGACTGACGCTTAAACAATTAAGTTAAAAATGTACATCCACATATGTATACTGAAATACTAGTATGCATATGAATACACACACGTATACATATGTAGATGTACCGAGTTTTTCACTGGTCACTTTACTGTGAGTGTCCAGCTATTCTGTATGTAAACACACAGACAAACCGGTTTTTAGAGTCATACTGGTTTTTGAGGAAACACCTTTCCTCTATTATCCAGAAAGCCAGACAAGGAATATTGAACTAGTTTCGATGTTGTTACATCTCATCAGCAATATTTACCTATCTTCCGGCCTCTCTAGAGAATCGTAAAAGCACATATCGTTATATGCTTTTTCTATGAAAATTAGTAGTGGGCAGACTAATTTGCATAGAGCGTGAGTACGTACCGGTTCAACGGAGACGATAAAAACAAATAACGAAACGAAATTAAATTTCGTTTCGTTTGTAACTCACTTTTGTATGACTGACGCTTAAACAATTAAGTTAAAAATGTACATCCACATATGTATACTGAAATACTAGTATGCATATGAATACACACACGTATACATATGTAGATGTACCGAGTTTTTCACTGGTCACTTTACTGTGAGTGTCCAGCAATTCTGTATGTAAACACACAGACAAACCGGTTTTTAGAGTCATACTGGTTTTTGAGGAAACACTTTTCCTCTATTCTCCAGAAAGCCAGACAAGGAATATTGAACTAGTTTCGATGTTGTTACATCTCATCAGCAATATTTACCTATC
>OZ024740.1:5755949-5813449 GCA_964016885.1 Eledone cirrhosa
AGTGCCAGGAAATGCCAGTTGAAGGAATACGTGGTAGATGTAGACCACGAAAAACATGGGCGGTGGTGGTGAGAATAGACCTCAGATCGCTGAAGCTCATGGTGGAGATGACGAAGGACCGTGACAAGTGGAGAGATGCTGTGCTGAATAAGATCCGTCCCACCCTTGCAAGCAGGGAAAAGCGGACGTAAAATGATGATGATGATGATGATGATGATGATGATGATGATGATGATATTATCATCATCATCATCATCGTTTAGTGACTATCTTCCACGCTAGCATGGGTTTAGACGAGAATTGTCCCACTTGAGGCAAGATTGGTTGGATGACCATGTCTCGCTCGTTATATATTGTCTGTCAGGTTTTCTATGAATGGATGCCATTCCTAACACCAACCCCGTTTACAGAGTGGACTGGGAGGTTCTTACCGTGTTACCTACACGGCCACATTACAACGTGGACTGCGTGCTTTTTCATCGTGACACCTACACGACCTCATTTATTCTGTATATATGTATATGTATATATATAATGAAGGCGCATGGCTCAGTGGTTAGAGCATTGGGCTTGCAATCGAAAGGTTGTGAGTTCAATTCTCAGGCCGGGTGATGTGTTGTTTCCTTGAGTAAGACACTTTATTTCCCATTGCTCCAGTTTACTCAGCTGTAGAAATGAGATGATAGGACTGGGGTCCATATCATTCCACTGCAACGTGGTCGTGGAGGTGCCATGGCAAAAAAGCACCCTGCACTCACTGTAAATGAGGTTGGTGTTAGGAAGGGCATCCAGCTGTAGAAATCTCAGCCAGAATCAGTTCCCGCATGAGCAAGACAAGGTCAGCCGCCAACACTGCCCACAACAGGACAACCCGTCTAACGCATGCTAGCGTGGAAGAACGGACGTAAAACGATGATGATGATGATGATGATATATATGTATATATATATATATATTTATATTTGTGTTTTTATATGTTTATATATATGTATATATGTATATTTATATATGTATATATGTATGTATATATCTATATATATGCATATATCTATCTATATATATAGATATATATTTATCTCTTTCTCTATATATATATGCGTGTGTATATATGTCTATATATATATGTGTGTGTGTACTCAATGATATTAAATAAATGGAAACTATATTTATAAAACCATATTTATTCTATTATATATATTTCAAGGGTACCAAAACTTTGCTATGCTTTCATCAGATAAAATATGAAGTGTGTTTTATAAATGTTGACATAACCAAGGAAAATACCTTAACGGTTCAAGGAAAACTTGAACCGTTAAGTTCTCAACATTTATATTTGTTGAATTACCAACAAATTGAATATCCCTTTTGCTTATATGTGTGTGTGTTAGAAATTCACCCCTACCTCACTAATTATTCTATATTCAGGATTGTTGACTGCCTTAAAGCATTTCTGGGATGTTTCTTGCTCTACATCATTCCATGGTTTTATGAATATATACATACATCATCATCATCATCATCATTTTCGTCCGCTTTTCCCTGCTTGCAAGGGTGGGACATATACATACATATACATACATACTTATATATATATATATATGGTGGCTGCCAATTCGTTTTTGAGTATGGCCACTACTTTATATCCATGTAGGAGAACCCCTACTGATGCGCTGAACGAGTGTGACTTTTTAGTCCAGCCAGCGACTTGAAAACTCTGGTACAAACACTACACTTGTGACAATTATTGACACATAGTGCTGGGCCCATTGTACCATGTGATGACAAGTGCAGAGAGATCTCCATATATAAAGCAATGCCTGTGCCGTGAAGCTTTTATAGTGAGCAAAGGCACTGCACAAAGCCATTCCCACTCTCTTAAACAAGATATTTACCAAAAAGAAGAACAAGTCAACATCATTGGATACCAACAGGGTTGCAGGTGTTATATCAGAGTTTTCCTTCTCCTAGAATTCTGCCTTGACAAAGGCTAAGAGGTCATCTCTCCCGGATATATATATATATACATATACATACATACATACATATACATACATACACACATACATACACACACACACACACATACACACACTGACATACACACACACATACACACACATACATGCACACACACATACACACACATACACACACATACACACACATACACACACATACATACACACACACATACATACATACACACATACATACACACACACATACATACACACATACACACACACACATGCATATACACACACACATACATACATACATACATACATACATACATACATACATACATACACACATACATACACACACACACACACATACATACACATACACACATACACACACATACACACATACACACACACATACAGACATTTCATAGGATATGAATAATGAATTGTTGTTTTTATTTTCCAGGTGGCAAAAAAAGAAAAAAATTCTATAATTATATGAGTAAGAGGAAGGAGTAGGAATGTCTGTTTGTCTCTTGAGAGTTAATAATGGTATAGAGGAATGGTAATAGCACCTACACAGCTATAGAATAATAATGGTATAGAGGAATGGTAATAGCACCTACACAGCTATAGAATAATAATGGTATAGAGGAATGGTAATAGCACCTACACAGCTATAGAATAATAATGGTATAGAGGAATGGTAATAGCACCTACACAGCTATAGAATAATAATGGTATAGAGGAATGGTAATAGCACCTACACAGCTATAGAATAATAATAGTATAGAGGAATGGTAATAGCACCTACACAGCTATAGAATAATAATGGTATAGAGGAATGGTAATAGCACCTACACAGCTATAGAATAATAATGGTATAGAGGAATGGTAATAGCACCTACACAGCTATAGAATAATAATGGTATAGAGGAATGGTAATAGCACCTACACAGCTATAGAATAATAATAGTATAGAGGAATGGTAATAGCACCTACACAGCTATAGAATAATAATAGTATAGAGGAATGGTAATAGCACCTACACAGCTATAGAATAATAATAGTATAGAGGAATGGTAATAGCACCTACACAGCTATAGAATAATAATAGTATAGAGGAATGGTAATAGCACCTACACAGCTATAGAATAATAATAGTATAGAGGAATGGTAATAGCACCTACACAGCTATAGAATAATAATAGTATAGAGGAATGGTAATAGCACCTACACAGCTATAGAACTACATTTCTGGCCTAGAATAAACTGGCCAGATATAAAATGGTAATATTTATTGATTCCTTGCTTCGGCATCAGTGATTGGAATATGGTTGAATGGCTGTGAAGTTTGCCTCATAATCATCAGCATTTGACCTCACTGTGTGGCATCTGAGGCGTCACTTACCATAGCCTCAACCCAGGCCTTCTAAGTGAAATTGGGTAGTAAAGAGTTGCTTAAGGTGTATGAAAGTAACATTACTCAATAGAGTACATAGCTCAAAAATCAGAGAGCCGCTCCAGGTAGAGCTGCTACTTCTTCAAATTGGGAGATCATGGCTCCTCTCATATCATAGACATGTGGTTAGAATGTCTCAGGAAAAAAAATTGCTGGACAGATTTTATGGGAAAAACCAACTAGCAGGAGACCTAGGGGTAGACCTTGAGCAAGATGGTTGGATAACATCTATGAGCTTGGCTGATCTTTGCTTGGGGATCCAGCTGGATTAACTGGAGGTGATTGCTTCTGACAGGACCTACTGGAAGGAGTGTTTGAAGACTCTGTCCCCCCCCCCCCCCCCAGACACCCCGGGTTGAAGGAGAAGAAAGAAACAGTGGGGAAACTTGTTAATTAGGCTATATCTGTAATTCAAAAGACCAGCTGTGTGAAATTGTGTATCAGACTGAATCTCCCTGAGAATTACGTTATATGTACATGTGACAGAGTAATACTCAGTTAATTAAATGTTAGGCTGTTCCATTGATTGATCAGCTAGAACATTCAATACTTCTTCTTCTTCTTCTTCTTCTTCTTCTTCTTCTTCTTCTTCTTCTTCTTCTTCTTCTTCTTCTTCTTCTTCTTCTTCTTCTTCTTCTTCTTCTTCTTCTTCTTCTTCTTCTTCTTCTTCTTCTTCATATATATAGTAATACTAGTTTGGTAAAGATATGCAAGGTATAGAGCAACTCAAGTGGGTAGGACAAGTTTGAATATAATAAGGCCAGTCACTACAAAGGTACCATACCAGGAATGTACAATTTGTTGGACCAGAGGGCCAACTTGTTCATCCTGTGTCAATGGGGATGAACCTATATATATATATATATATATATATAGTGTTAAAACAATCAAATCTTAGTTTAATACATTTATTTGCTGACAATTGTTTCTTCCAGAGGGATGTCAGAAATCATCAGAGCATAGGGAATGTCTAAACAGGTGATTAAAATCCTAGTCTTCAGAAAATTTAGGTAGATACATAACTGCTGTCAGTGTCCTAGACATCATATAGAAAATCGGGAGTTAAAAAGAGGTTATGCTTCAGAAAACACAATTACAAGGAGCAATGGTGAAAAGTGCAAAAGGTACAAGCAAAAGTACAGACAAAAAAAGTTACAAGCAAGGAAAAATGTAAGATAGGATAGATATAAGATATCATAGCATTGGAGATTAGGTAATGTTAAGGGTATATAATGCAAGAGTCAATACAACCAATAAGGCATGTATGAGGAAAGAGTTATATTACAGCTGAAATAAGCATATTTCGTGTAGAATGTAAAAGCATGTTATAAGTGTTAGAAATGTTTAAATTTTTTTAAATGGTGTGCTATATGGTAGGAAGACATGTGGTGATAAAATAGGTATATGTTATGTGAGATGTAATGCAGAGCACGCGATTGAATTGGGTAGGTAATAAATATATATATATATATATGTGTTTGTGTGTTTGAAGAATTTGTTGAAGTAAAAGTGGTGTGTTCTGCATGAAGCGTAGACACTCTAATAGAATCTGACTGTGGGAACAACATCACTCAATCAAGAATATCTTCCTAAGGTAAAGATTGAAATTGCCAATAGTTATGTAGAGATGATGATAAGTAAAGAATACAACTCCTGTAATGGCAATTTTAGCTTCTGGAAACAATTTTAGAAATTGCAGTGAAATTTGCCATTGTCTCTAAGACAGCTAGGTGAAAGCAATGGAAATGTTTCAATCATATAAATTCTCACCAGTGAAGTATATTTAGGTAGTATGTTGATTGGGTGGTAGGATATAAGTAAGAAAGGATAAGAAATGATCTCCTGATAATGGGAAGAGAAATGCATAGGCACATATACTCACACATACAGACAAGAATATGATATATATCCAGAGTAACAACACTAAAATGAACATATAGTTGTGTATATATGTGGGTGTGTATATATAAATATATATATATATATATATATATATATATATGAAGATAAACACAGAATATTCGAAAATATTCCGTATGTTTATAATAAACATTTTGAAGACCTAATCGCTATAGAATAGAATACGTCACGTATTACAATTTGAGATTCTCGATAAAAGCAAGGGAAGTAACCTACGCGTTTCATTCTTATTAGAAATCATCAGGATTACATATCCAATGCTTTTATCGAGAATGACACAGCTAGAGACTTATAGAATACTTAGCTGTGTACAGGAACTGGTTTGAAAGAGCGGTTGCCGGTCCGGCAGAAATTAGAATTTGGATTTAATGCTCTGAAATAGCGATATATATGTGAAGATAAACTGTGTTTATCTTCACATATATATCGCTATTTCAGAGCATTAAATCCAAATTCTAATTTCTGCTGGACCGGCTACCGCTCTTTCAAACCAGTTCCTGTACACAGCTAAGTATTCTATAAGTCTCTAGCTGTGTCATTCTCGATAAAAGCATTGGATATGTAATCCTGATGATTTCTAATAAGAATGAAACGCGTAGGTTACTTCCCTTGCTTTTATCGAGAATCTCAAATTGTAATACGTGACGTATTCTATTCTATAGCGATTAGGTCTTCAAAATGATTATTATAAACATACGGAATATTTTCGAATATTCTGTGTTTATCTTCACATATATATCGCTATTTCAGAGCATTAAATCCAAATTCTAATTTCTGCCGGACCGGCAACCGCTCTTTCAAACCAGTTCCTGTACACAGCTAAGTATTCTATAAGTCTCTAGCTGTGTCATTCTCGATAAAAGCATTGGATATGTAATCCTGATGATTTCTAATAAGAATGAAACGCGTAGGTTACTTCCCTTGCTTTTATCGAGAATCTCAAATTGTAATACGTGACGTATTCTATTCTATAGCGATTAGGTCTTCAAAATGTTTATTATAAACATACGGAATATTTTCGAATATTCTGTGTTTATCTTCACATATATATCGCTATTTCAGAGCATTAAATCCAAATTATATATATATATATATATATATATATATATATATATCTATATATATAATAACTAGAAATTGATTAACATATAAATAAACATGAATAGTCACAGGAGATAATTTTTACAAGTGTGTAAGCACACATAGCTAGGTAGGTAACTAAATAAAGTTAGAATCTTAGAGCTTATTTTGCGGGTGATATGGCGCATGTCTTTCTGGCATGACACCCATAATTTTGATTATCTTAATTTTGGATATATATATATATATATATATATATATATATATATATATATATATATTTCGTTTCTGAATTTGTTTAGCAAGATTCTTTATCTGAAATCGTGTGTTGAAACCGATATTGTTATACTTTGGGAGGGTCATGTTGCCAATAAGAAACACACGCACCAGTTGCTTTCACTTCAATTTATTATAATAAATTTATTATAAATTTATAAATTTCTGGTTGGTTGGTTGTTTCCACAACCAGATAGTTGTTTATATATTGTCATAGTTCTTTCGTCACACACTCTGTGACCTCTTCAGTGACTGGGGATTCCTTTCTTTGTTTCTGTGCCTCTCCTTTGTTCTGTCCTACGCCATTTTGTTTCTGTGTGTGTGTTGTGTGCTCAGTCTGCGCATGCTCCACATCCGGGTGTCTCTGTGTGTTTATGTTCATTTATTTTTTTGTTTATTTACATGTTACTGGTTCGTTGTTTGTTCTATGTGTGTGTGTATTTTCATTTTGTCCTTAATTGTAAGTTGTGATGTTGCTGTTCCACTCATATTTTCTATTTAATTTTGGTTGTAATTCTTTTATGTTTATTGCCTCTGTAATTTGTCTAAACATTGCGTCTTTTCTGTGTGTAGATTCTATTTTTATTTCTATGTTTTCTAATTTACCCTTGTGTTCTATTTTAGCATGTTGGTAGAGTACAGATGATTCTTTACTATCTTGAAGGTCTCGCCAGTGTTCATTTATCCGTTCCCCTACACTACGAGCTGTCTCACCTATGTACACTATATTTTTGTCTCTACATTGTCCTTCAGTACATCTTATGCTATACACTACATTTCTAGTTTTACAGTTAATATGGGGGCTTGTTTTACAGGTTATACATTTCTTATCTATACATGAGGGTCTTTGAAAAGGGTATGTCTTGCTAATAAGTGTTTTTACGGAGGTACCTGGTCTTTCTACTTTCTTAATATTGAGTTTATGTTTATTTAGGGCCCTTCTAAATTTGTAAGCTAATTCACCTCTAGGGGTTGTATCGATGAACATTACACTCTGGTATTTATTGCTATCATACCATGAGTTTATTCTATTAGCCTTGTTCCTAGTTCTTTCTATTCTATTCCAAAATTTGCTCCTATACAAGGGGCAGATCCCATTTATGTCATTATTAACCATTTTTTCCCATTTGGTTTTAGCTCCTCTATACACTCTGATTTTATCTCTCTGATTGTAGCCAGAGAACTGCATACGTGGATGAAGTGTTGTATGTGTCTCTCTAGTTCTTCGGGGTTGCACATGCGGGACACGTTTCTCATCACCCGTACCAAATCCGCAATCAGTATGTTGATTTTGGTATGGTCCGAAACGGCCGAGTTTCGGTGGATCAGATGTTTGGAAGTCATGGGTTTGGCTCTGTGTCTAGTACAGGTAATCGATGGTTGGGGTGTTTACTTGGGTAGTCTATAGTAACTCTAATGCTCTGGTGGATGGAGTTAGCTATTTGCTGGATGCTTTCCATGGTGTTTTTCTCTAGTTCCTGACTGTTCTCTAGTGGGGGTGTCTTAACTACGATGTTTATATCATCAACGTAGCGGGAGTACATTATCAGGGTTAAGGGGTCTTCTAATTGTTCTTTAAGCTTAAGTTTAAGTCTACTGTCCCACCATACCATTAATAAGTTAGCTATGTCGCCTGCAATGCTAACACCAATGGCTGCTCCTTCCTCTTGGGCATATGTTTTTCCATTAAATTTGAACATATGTTCCTTAAGGGTTAGTTTTATGCTGGCCCCTACCGCATGTACAATCATTTTCTTCAGTTCATCGTGTTTTTCGGGTGTCCGTATGGCTCTGGTCCATCCGTTCCATCTATCTGTGTGGGTTTTCTTGGCCATTGAGGTAATGGTAGGTGGTCTGCCTCTTGCTGGTCTTGTAGGGCACAGGTTGCTAAGGTCATATGTGTCTAGGTAATTATTACTATAGGTAAGTTTAAGTAGGAGTCTCAGCTCACTGGTATCAATCCACGGAACTCAACATTGCACTCACTGATCATTTCTACGCATTTCTCCACAGCAAAATCCACGTCAATAGATGGATACAGGGACACAACATCCATACTACCTATTATGCAGTTTGTTAGGTCCCTAGATCGGTTACCCACGCCGATTCTGCTGAGGAGGTCCTCCGTGCTGTCACATACATCTGGGTATATTTCAATGATGGGGCGTATATAAAGTAAACTCAGTGTACAGGGTAAATGCAAGAATCATTAAACTCAGACTAGCCCTCAATAAAACAATTACCACAATAATATCAGCTTACGCATCCCAATTGGGGTTGCCAGACGAACTTAAGGATATGTTTTACGAGTTCCTAATACACACTACTGCTCTAACAAACGACAATGATTTCCTAATCATCGCAGGAGATTTTAACGGACATGTAGGTAAACACTGCGACGGCTTCAATAGAGTCCATGGAGGCCATGGGGTTGGCACAAGAAATGAAGAAGGATTCAGACTTCTAGAATTCGGCGACGCGAATGACATGTCGATATGTAACACAAACTTCAAAAAACCCGACAACCACCTGATCACCTATAGATCAGGGGAGCATTCTAGTCAGATAGATTTTATCCTCATCGGAGGACGTGACAGATGGACGGTCGTAAACACAAAAGCCTACCCTAGTGAGGAATGTACCTCCCAACATAGCTTAGTTGTCAGCGACCTCACGGTCAGAACTAGACGAACCTGGAAACAGAGGCCAACTTGGAGAAGAAAGATCGGGAAGCTGAAAGACCCCTCAGCCAGTAACAGATTTAAAGATATTTTACTCAACGCCTACGACAGTAAAGAAGAACAGATAGAGACATTCAATGTAGAAGAGAACTGGGAGTTCCTAAAAAAAACTTACTAGAGGTGATGGATGAGGTCTGTGGCTGGAGTAAGACCACAAGCAGGAGGAGAGTGACTTGGTGGTGGAACAATAAGGTAGATGAGGCAGTTAAGGCCAAGAGACAGGCATGGAAGAACGGGGGGAGCAGGGTACATTACATAGAGACCAAGAGGGAAGCTAGGCGACAAGTATACTTAGCTAGGAGGGAAGCAGAGGATAGAAAATTCAAGCATGTTTTGCAACGCGAGGAACAGAAACAGGAGGTGTTCAAGATTGCGAGGCAGTGAGTCAGAGAGAATTGTGATGTCATTGGAGAGAAGTGTATCCGGAATGATAAAGGTGAGCTTGCCCTCACAAGTGCTGAGAAGAAAGATGCATGGAAGAGCCATTATGATAGATTACTAAATGAGGAGAATGCATGGGAAGAAGAGACCCTACCCCAAGTAGACCCTATAGAGGGGCCAGCAGTACAAGTCAGCAGCAGCGTAGTAAGTAAGGCAATCAAAGATATGAAGATAGGGAAGGCAACCGGTCCATCGGGTATAGCTGCCGAGATGCTGAAGAAGGCATCTGGGTCTGTAGGTCACACTATAATCACACGCATTGTTAACCAGGTAATACTAGAAGGTGTCATACCAAAAGATTGGTGCAGTAGCATCATTGTCAACTGCTACAAAGGTAAAGGTGATGCACTAGATAGAGGAAACTATAGAGGTATAAAGCTGATGGACCAGGTCATGAAAGTAACAGAAAGAGTTATAGCACAGTTGATTAGGGACCGGGTGAAAATGGATGAGATGAAATTTGGGTTTGTACCAGGAAGAAACACCACTGATGCCCTCTTCCTTGTGAGGCAGTTACAGTAAAAGTACCTAGCTAAAAGTAAGCCACTCTACCTGGCATTCGTCGATCTCGAGAAAGCCTTTGACAGAGTTCCACGTGCATTAATCTGGTGGGCTCTTAGAAAACTAGGAGTAGATGAATGGCTTGTGAAAGCTGTACAAGCCATGTATAGGGGAGCAGTCAGCAAAGTTAGGATTAGCAATGAGTATAGCGAGGAATTTAGCATAGAGGTTGGTGTCCACCAGGGCTCTGTTCTTAGCCCTCACCTGTTCATCATAGTCCTGCAGGCAATAACGGAGGAGTTTAAGACAGGATGCCCATGGGAACTCCCATATGCTGATGACCTCACACTTATAGCTGAATCTATGGTAGAACTAGAGAATAAATTCCAAACTTGGAAGCAGGGACTAGAAAGAAAGGGTCTCAAAGTCAACATGATAAAGACTAAGGTCCTTGTAAGTAGACGAGAAGACAGAACCCAGATCCCCTCAGGGAAATGGCCTTGCTCAGTATGTAGGAAAGGTGTAGGTAGGAACTCTATTCTTTGCTCCAAATGCAAACAATGGGTACACAAAAGATGTAGCGGGATCTCAGGAAGCTTAATTAAGAATGTAGGATTCACATGCAGCAGCTGTGCTGAGACAGCAAGCAGCAAACAGCCACAGGAAACAAGTACCACCAATCTCTGGGAGGGCCCTGTAGAAACAGTTGACAGCTTCGGCTACCTAGGTGACCGAATTAGCGACGGAGATGGGTGTTCAGAAAGTACAATAACTAGGGTAAGAACGGGATGGAAGAAGTTTAGGGAACTACTACCACTGCTAGCTGCAAAAGGCTTCTCCCTCAGAATGAAAGGCAGACTGTATGATGCGTGTATCCGAACAGAGATGTTGAATGGTAGTGAGACCTGGGCGCTGAAGGTGGAAGACTTACGCAGATTAGAAAGAAACGAAGCCTGCATGCTCCGATGGATGTGTAATAGTAATATATGCGAACGACAAAGCATAAATGAATTGAGAGAGAGACTGAGCATAAGAGGAATCAAATGCTGTGTGCAGGAGAGGCGGTTGCGTTGGTATGGACATGTGATGCATGTGAAGGATGACAGCTGCATAAAAAGGTGCAGAGCACTAGAAGTCAATGGAAACCGCGGAGTGGGGAGACCCAAGAAGACCTGGGATGAGGTGATAAAAGCCGACCTTACCCAATTGCACCTCTCAAGGGCGATAACACACAACCGTGACCTCTGGCGCCACACGGTAATACAGAAGACCCGACTTCCCATGGGTACCAGCCGAAGCTGAAGCATATAGACAATATGCCCCCACACCCTCTCACTGCAAGGTGGTCGTGGAGGTGCCACGGCAAAAAGCACCCAGCCCAAACTGTAAAGTGGACGTGTAGGCGCCACGGAAAAAGCACTCAGCACTCACTGTAAATGAGGTTGGTGTTAGGAAGGGCATCCAGCTGTAGAAATCAAGCCAAAATCAGTTCCTGTATGAGGAAGGCATGATCAGCCGACCAGACACTGCCCACAACAGGACAACCCGTCTAACCCATGCTAGCATGGAAGAACGGACGTAAAACGGTGATGATGATGATATACATATATAATATATATATATATATATATATATATATATATATATATATATATATATATATACTTATATATATATACACACTCATATATGTACATACATTCATACATATATGTATGCAAGTGTATATATATATATATATACATATATGTCTATATGTATATATGTGTGTATATATCGCAATTTCCCCAGGTATAGTTGAAAATATCAGCTTAACATGATTAATGTGAGTTAATAATTCAATTTATCCACACACCATTGACTGTTTTACTGTTTCTAAACAGTTTTGGGTCCTTTAAACATTCCTTTTGATCTATTTCAGAACTTTCCAATATTTTGCAAATCATGTAGAAAATATTTTAAATATTTTTACTTGAATTATTTATGAACACACACACACACACACACACACACACACACACACACACACACACACACACATATATATATATATATACATATATATATATGTGTGTGTGTGTGTATACATATATATATATGTATATGTATGCTTATATATATATGTATTTATATATGTATATATATATGTAAATATATATATATATATATATGTATATATATATATATGTATATGTGTGCTTATATATATATTCATATGCCTATATATATATATATATATATATATATATATATATATATATATATATATATACATACATCATCATCAACCTCATCATAATTCAACATGTAGTTTTCCATGCTTGCATAGGTTAGACAGATTGCCACATTATGAGAAAAGTCTGGTCAGGTGATCACGTTATGCTCATACAGATTTGTATCACACACACACACACACACACGGACACATACACATATATATATATAGAATCTGCTGTATACATATCACTTTCAACGCTTGACTGCTCCACTCACTCCCCTATTGTTCTACAGGCAAGTTCAGCCACCCCCACCTCCCACCAAATGCCATGATGGACTTATTTGTGTTTACAACAAATTTTAACTAATTCTCTGGACAACTACAATCTTCCCATATAAGGAAGTACTCCCTTGAAAAGTTCAGCTATTTATTCACCAGGCTAAATATTCTAGTTTAGTCCAGAAATAGCCATTGAAACGGCTTGAGCTCTGCCGTCGGGGTCATACATTTTCCTATTTCCCACTCTACTACCCTAAGTATTGAGTACTCTGGTGCGTTATGGTCCATTTGGTTCCTTACCACAATTCCTTTGTTATATATATATATATATATATATATATATATATATATATATATATATATATATATATATATATATATATATATATACCATCATCATCATCATCACCGTTTTACGTCTATTCTTTCAAGCTAGCATGGGTTAGACGGGTTGTGGGCAGTGTCCGGTAGGCTGACAATGTCTTGCTCATACAGGAACTGATTCTGGCTAGATTTCTACAGCTGGATGGCCTTCCTAACACCAACCTCATTTACAGTGTGGGCTGGGTGCTTTTTTGCTGTGGCACCTCCACAACCACTTTGCAGTGGGAGGGTGTGGGGGCATATTGTCTATATGCTTCAGCTTCGGCTTGTACCCGTGGGGGGGGGGGGGGGGTCGGGTCTTCTGTATTACTGCGTGACGCTAGAAGTCACAGTCGTGTGTCATCGCCTTTGAGAGGTGTAATTGGGTAAGGTTGGATTTTATCACCTCATCCCAGGTCTTCTTGGGTCTCCCCACTCCGCGGCTTCTATCAACTTCTAGTGCTCTGCTCCTTTTTATGCAGCTGAGCTGTCATCCTTCATATGCATCACATGTCTATATATATATATATATATATATATATATATATCACATGTCATATATATATATCAGGAAACTATAGAGGGTTAAAGTTGATGGACCAGGTCATGAAAGTAACAGAAAGAGTTATAGCACAGCTGATTAGGGACTGGGTGAAAATAGACGAGATGCAATTTGGGTTTGTACCAGGAAGAGGCACCACTGGTGCCCTCTTCCTTGTGAGGCAATTACAGGAAAAGTACCTAGCTAAAAGTAAGCCACTCTACTTGGCATTTGTCGACCTTGAGAAAGCCTTTGACAGAGTTCCACGTGTTGTAATCTGGTGGGCTCTTAGAAAACTAGGAGTAGATGAATGGCTTGTGAAAGCGGTACAAGCCATGTATAGGGGAGCAGTCAGCAAAGTTAGGATTAGCAATGAGTATAGCGAGGAATTTAGCGTACAGGTTGGGGTCCACCAGGGCTCTGTTCTTAGCCCTCTCCTATTCATCATAGTCCTGCAGGCAATAACGGAGGAGTTTAAGACCGGATGCCCATGGGAACTCCTGTATGCTGATGACCTCGCACTCATAGCTGAATCTATGGTAGAACTAGAGAATAAATTCCAAACTTGGAAGCAGGGACTAGAAAGAAAGGGTCTCAAAGTCAACATGACAAAGACTAAGGTCCTTGTAAGTAGACGAGAAAACAGAACTCAGATCCCCTCAGGGAAATGGCCTTGCTCAATATGTAGGAAAGGTGTAGGTAGGAACTCCATTCTCTGCCCCAAATGCAAACAATGGGTACACAAGAGATGTAGCGGGATCTCAGGAAGCTTAATTAAGAATGTAGGATTCACATGCAGCAGCTGTGCTGAGACAGCAAGCAGCAAACAGCCACAGGAAACAAGTACCACCAAACTCTGGGAGGGCCCTGTAGAAACAGTAGACAGCTTCGGCTACCTAGGTGACCGAATTAGCAACGGAGGTGGGTGTTCAGAAAGTACAATAACTAGGGTAAGAACGGGATGGAAGAAGTTTAGGGAACTACTACCACTGCTAGCTGCAAAAGGCTTCTCCCTCAGAATGAAAGGCAGACTGTATGATGCGTGTATCTGAACAGCGATGTTGCATGGTAGTAAGACATGGGCGCTGAAGGTGGAAGACTTACGTAGATTAGAGAGAAACGAAGCCTGCATGCTCCGATGAATGTGTAACAGTAATATACGTGAACGACAAAGCATAAATGAATTGAGAGAGAGACTGAGCATAAGAGGAATCAAATGCTGTGTGCAGGAGAGGCGGTTGTGCTGGTATGGACACGTGATGCGTATGAAGGATGACAGCTGCATAAAAAGGTGCAGAGCACTAGAAGTTGATGGAAACCGCGGAGTGGGGAGACCCAAGATGACCTGGGATGAGGTGATAAAAGCCGACCTTACCCAATTACACCTCTCAAAGACAATGACACACGACCGTGACTTCTGGCGTCACGCAGTAGTACAGAGTACCCGACCTCCCATGGGTACAAGCTGAAGCATATAGACAATATGCCCCCACACCCTCTCACTGCAAGGTGGTCGTAGAGGTGCCACGGCAAAAAAATCACCCAGCCCACACTGTAAAGTGGACGTGTAGGCGCCACGAAAAAGCACCCAGCACTCACTGTAAATGAGGTTGGTGTTAGGAAGGGCATCCAGCTGTAGAAATCAAGCCAGATCAGTTCCTGTATGAGCAAGGCATGGTCAGCCGACCAGACACTGCCCACAACAGGACAACCCGTCTAACCCATGCTAGCGTGGAAGAACGGACGTAAAACGGTGATGATGATGATGATCAAATACATATATATATATATATATATATATCACATGTCCATATATATATTATTTTTATTTTTATCCTTTACGCTCTTTCCTTCATTCCTCTACACGTCTTATACACGCCACACATCTCAACGTACACCCACTTACATCTCTCTCTCCACCACCGGATCTTGTTACCCGGAGATTTACCCATCTGCATTGTCGAGGCTTCCAAACGACTTAAAGAAATTTACCTTATTATTCCACAATGCTTCAAGCAAACTTCAATACTCTCATATATATATATATATATATATATATATATATATATATATATATATATATATATATATATAATAGGTAATGAGGAATCAGTAATGCATCAAACCACAATTTATTAACATCTTACATATGGTTCTCCGTCGATCAGCTCAAGGCAGGATCTGTTATAGATCAAACCCGACGCTGCATTTGAAGGTTCTTCAGATATGTCTTGTGTGTTCAAACATCTCAACTGGACACACTGGAAGAGGAAGACCAAGGTTAACGTATGTTGATGCCCTAAGGACAGGCACTGGTCTGTTGGAGATGCAGGACATGGCAGCGATAATGAGGGACAGAGACCGCTGGAGAGAACTTGTCCATGGATCTCGGGGAATTTTACCTGCCCTAGATAGATATAACGAAGGAAGTGTGGTAAGGAACCAGGTGGACCATAATGCACCAGAGTACTCGATACTTTGGGTAGTAGAGTGGGTAATAGGAAAAGGTTCAGGACCCCGACGGCAGAGCTCAAGCCGTTTCGACAGCTATTTCTGGAATAAATTAAATTTTTAGCGTGAAAATGATCTAGCCGAACTCTTCAAGGGGTAATTCCATATATGGGCATGTGATAATCAGGCATTTCTGAAGGTTGTGGGTGAAGCCATTCCCTCATTGTTCTACAGGCAAGTTCAGCCACCCCACCCCCTACCCACCGCCATGAAAGATTTAACTGTGTTTACAAGAAACTTTGTCCAATCCTTTTGATAACTACAACCTTCAGAAATGCCTGATTATCACATGCCCATATATGGAATTACCCCTTGAAGAGTTCGGCTAGATCATTACCATGCTAAAAATTTAATTTAGTCCAGAAATAGCCGTCGAATCGGCTTGAGCTCTGCCATCGGGGTCCTGAACCTTTTCCTATATATATATATATATATATATATAATATATGTATACCCTTTTACTCTTTTACCTGTTCCAGCAATCCAGCTGAGGCCATGCTGGGGTACCGCCCTTGTTGCTACACATTCTATCACCAGCCTGTGTTGGCTGGCCATTGGTGTAAGAGGGAATTTGTTGCTGCTGCCCTTAGGTTACATTCGTACTGTGCTGTGGGCTCATCTGAGATGTTTCTGGAAAACATCCATGTCTACACCATGCAGATCTCTCAAATTCCTTGGCAGCTTGTTGAAGAGTTGAGGGCCTTTGAACCACAAGCTATTGCAATATCTGCTCCTTATTCTAGATGTGGAAGACAGGACTTTTGGGACCACACAGTGACGTCCTATTCGGTGGTTGGTTCAGCTCTCAATGCCAAAGTTTGGTGCTAGCCCTTCCTGCATTTTCCATATGTATATCACTGCGTATCTCTCGCATCTTCCTTCCAAGGAATAGAGGCTCAGTTCTTTTAGTTTCTTCCAGTAGCTTATCTCCTTCATCGTCGTAATCCTCTTGGTGTAGCTTCATTGGATTGCCTCAAGCTCCATGGTTAGTTTGATACTATGGGGTGACCACAGCTGGGAACAATAGTCCAGGTGACTTAGGACAAATGTCCTCCGTAGTATCAACATGGTCTCTTGGTTTCTTGTCTGGAGAGTCCTCAAGATCCAGCCAGCGAGTCATCTGCGCATTGTCGCCACCCTCATGGTGTGTGAGGAAAAAGATACATCGGTGTTTGTGTCTATTCTCAAGTCTTGTATTGATTTTGACATGGGAATTCGATCCCACTTGGTCTGGTGTAGCTGTGTTGTATTGTATTTGTGTTTGCAGGTTGGTATTGTAGGGCTTGACATTTTCCTGCATTAAAGTACATGTTGTATTCATCCCATTTGTATATGGCATCCAGATCTTGTTGTAAAAAGGCAGCATCAGCCGGGTTTATGATTGCCTGTGCTACCCTAGTGTCATCAGAATAGCTAGTAATGGATGTTGTATGTACCACTAACTTGTGAAAGTTAAGGCTGGATAAGTTCCCGGTGCTTCTTAATGGTTGTCTCTTTTGACTCTCTCAGACCACATATGATTGGTTCTACTAAGTTATGATGTGAGAAAGTCGTTAGTGTCACCTTTACATTGTGGATGAGCACTGCAATGTTTGTAAAGCAGAGATCCAGGACTTATTATATATAATATATATATATCATCATCATCATCGTTTAATGTCTATCTTCCATGCTAGCATGGGTTTAGACGGGAATTGTCACACTTGAGGCAAGATTGGTTGTCTCGCTCGTATAGGACTGTCTGGCAGGTTTTCTATGGCTGGATGCCCTTCCTAACACCAACCACGTTTACAGTGTGGACTGGGAGGTTTTTACCATGTTACCTACACGGCCACATTACAGCGTGGACTGTGTGTTTTTTGTTGTGACACCTACACAACCTCATTTATTTAGGACTGGATGTTATGGTACCAACATAGCTTTACAGAGAAAGGGGTGGTGTAGATGGGGTGGGAGTAGGGGTAGTGGGATGGGGGTGTATATTTGATTAAGAGGTGCCTTAATTCTAACCTTGCTGACTGTTTCTCTATACATGGCTTGTATAGCACTCACAACCCATTCATCAACCCTTAGTTTTCTAAGGGCCCACCAGATAATGGCGTGGGAGACTCTGCAAATGCTTTCTCAAAGTCAACAAAAGCTAAGTATAGGGGTTTACTTTTAGCTAGGAACTTCTCCTGTAGTTGTTGTACAAGGAAAAGGGCGTCTGTAGTACTTTTACCTGGCACAAACCCAAACTGCATTTCATCTAGATCAATTTGCTCTCTGATTAGTTGTGCTATAACATTTTCTGTGACCTTCATAACCTGGTCAATTAATTTAATGCCTCTACAGTTTCCCCTATCTAGAGCATCTCCTTTACCCTTGTAACAGTTGTACCTTGTAGCAGTTAATGATGATGCTGCTACATCAGTCATTTGGTGTGACCCTGTTCTTTATGACTTGGTTTACTATCCGGGTGACCATATATAATATATAATATATATAACATATATATTATATATATGTAATATATATACACAGGACTGAGACCTCTGGCATTACGCAGTAATACAGAAGACCCGAGTTTCCATGGGTACAAGCCGAAGCTGAAGCACATAGACAATGAGCCCCATGTCCCTCCCGCTGTAAAGTGGTCGTATAGGTGTCACAACAAAAAGCACCCAGTCCACACTGTAAAGTGGACATGTAGGCGCCTCGGTAAAAAAGCACCCAGTATTCACTGAAAATAAGGTTGGTGTTAGGAAGGGCATCCAGTTGTAGAAACCGAGCCAAAATCAGTCCTGTATGTGTTTTTTGTTGTGACACTTGCACAACCTCTTTAGTGTGGACTGGATGTTCTGTGGTACCAACATAACTTTACAGAGAAAGGGTGGTGTTGATGGGTGTGGGAAGATGGAGTAGGGTGTCTGGGTTGGGGTGCATATTGGATTTAGAGGTATCTACTGACTGTAGGTTAACTTTGTATGTAAGGGAAGACGGGTCTTCTGTATTACTGCATAGGTCTCGATCCAGTGACATTGTCTTAGAGAGGTGCAAGTGAGCAAGGTCAGATTTTATCATGTCGTCCCAGATTTTTCTGGGTCTACCTACTCCGTAACTGCCATCAATTTTGATCGCCTTGCACTTTTTTACACAGCTGTTGTCTTTCATGCACATCACATACCAATGTAGTCTCCTCTCAAGTAAACACCATCTGATCCCTCTTATTCCGAATTTCTCATTTAGTTTGTTTATGTTTTGCTGTTTGTGTATATTACTATCCAACGGAGTATGCATGTTTCATTCATTTCCAGTCTGCGCACGTCCTCTGCACGTAATGCCCATGTCTCACTGCCATGTAACATTGCTGTTCATATACAAGCATACAATGTGCCTTTCATTTTTAGAGAAAAACCCTTTGTGGCCAACAGCGGTATTAGCTCTCTGAACTTTTTCCATCCCGTATTAACTATGGCTACTGTACTTTCACTACACCTTCCTCCATTGCTGATTTTGTCACCCTGGTAACAGAAAGTGTCCACTATTTCTACAGGACCATCTGGGCTGTTGAAACAAATCCCTTGCCGTGAATTACCGTTCAATCTCACTCACCTCTCATATCATTAAGTCATTTGAGAGAGTGGTGAGATCACGAATAACACACTTTCTTGAAAGCAACAATCTGTTGAACTCCAACCAACATGGGTTCTGTAATGGAAGGGATTGCCTAATGCAGGTACTGCATCAATTTGATGACATTTTGAGTGTTTTGGAAGAGGGCTCCAAAACTGATGTCATCTACTTTGATTTCAGCAAGGCCTTTGATAGGGTTAATCACAACATTCTACTGAGAAAACTATCCAAAATTGGGGCCATTGGAAAGTTGCTACAATGGATCAAGTGTTTCCTGACAAACAGAGCCCAACATGCTGTAGTCGAAGGAGTAAAATCAAGCCCAGCCAAAGTCAGTAGTGGTGTCCCACAAGGCACTGTGTCGGGCCCACTTTCTTTATTAATAACGTTACTGACATCATCAAGCACATCAACATACGAATCTTCGCAGATGATTCCCAATGGCATGGGTGACCGGACATGCCTCCAATCAGATCTATTGGCTATTATCCAATGGGCAGAAAAGAACAATATGCTGCTGAACGAGGATACATTTGAGTTAATCCACTTTGGAAAAGAGGATGCATTGAAACTTCCATACACTCTTCCTTCAGGTGAAACTCTCATGGCATCCAACAACATCAGAGACTTGGGAATAATTGTGGACAACAGTATAAGCTGGGCGACTCATTAAACCACAAAGATGACATGGCCTACAGAATGTGTTCCTGGATTCTGAGAACCTTCCAGTCCAGATATATCTACACTATTATCCTTCTCTTCTCCACTTTTGCCTGACCACACCTTGAATACTGTTGTCCACTGTGATCTCCCAACACGAAACAGAGTATCATGTAAATTGAAGCTCCCCAAAGGTCAATTACAAAAAAGATAGATGGCATGCAGGCCTTGACTATTGGGGTCAACTAGAAAAACTCAAACTCTATTCTCTCCAACGTCGCCGTGAGCGATACATTATCTGTATGATGTGGAAAATATTCCATCAGCATTGCCCAAATGATGTTGGCAGCACCTTTAATATACACCCAAGGCTGGGTCCCCGTCTTATCTACTCATTACAAAAATCTCACTCGCATCTAATAACAAAAATACGACAAAATTATTTCACCTCAATTGGCCCCGCTCTCTTTAATATTACACCAAAACATTAAAACAGAAACAGACCCCATAAAGTTCAAGAAGTCATTGGACAAATTCCTTCAAGAAATCCCAGATAAACCTCCTACACCCGGATATGCCTCCATAAACTCTCTGCTTGAGTGGGCCATGGTGCCCAAACACTGATTTGTAAGACTTCACCAGGTGGGGCTATTAAGTTAGACATGGCCTGAGTCAATTCTGGCCAAAAGTTACCAAAGTTATATATATTGTGTTGGCAAGCGCTCCATGGACCAAAAGCGACCAGAGCAATACACATATGTTATAAAGGCCATACAAACTGAGACGGTGGTTAAGAAGCTATCAACCACCTAAACCCCCCAAAAAACAAAGCAAGCTAAACGGGTCAAACAAAATAAATGAAATATTTACCCGGACCCTTGGAAATGATGGTATAATCCAGTACAGGGTTTCTGCGACACCTAAATCAATAATACTGCCTGCTTAAAAAAAATAAACTTTTGGTATAATGATCGAACAAGGTTATCACTTTCTCACAGTGTGTTGAAAGCACATGTGTAGCTCTACAGGGGAGAAAACCCCAAATTTTTGCAAATGAATTCAGTATGTGTAAATCAATGCAAAAATTGCAAAAACATCACAAATCGAATTAAGCTCTCGACCGGGTAGTTTTAAAAATAAACTTAAGCAATTAATCAGTCAATATATATATATATATATATATATATAATAATAATATTGTTATACTTTGGGAGGGTCATGTTGCCAATAAGAAACACACGCACCAGTTGCTTTCACTTCAATTTATTATAATAAATTTATAAATTTAAGAATTTATAAATTTCCCGTTCGTTGGTTGGTTGGTTCCACAACCAGATGGTTGTTTATATATTGTCAAAGTTCTTTCTTCACACATTCTGTGACCTCTTCAGTGACTGGGGATTCTTTTCTTTGTTTTTGTGCCTCTCCTTTGTTCTGTCCTACGCCATCTTGTTTTTGTGTGTGTGTTGTGTGCTTAGTTTGCGCCTGTTACATCCGGGTGTCTGTGTGTGTTTATATTTGTTTATTTACATGTTACTGGTTGGTTGTTTGTTCTATGTGCGTGTGTGTTTTCATTTTGTCCTTAATTGTAAGTTGTGATGTTGCTGTTCCATTCATTTTTTCTATTTAATTTTGGTTGGAGATCATTTATATTTATTGCCTCTGTAATTTGTATAAACATTGCGTCTTTTCTGTGTGTAGATTCTATTTTTATTTCTATGTTCTCTAATTTACCCTTATGTTCTATTTTAGCATGTTGGTAGAGTACAGATGATTCTTTACTATCTTGAAGGTCTCGCCAGTGTTCATTTATCTGTTCCCCTATACTACGAGCTGTCTCACCTATGTACACTATATTCTTATCTCTACATTGTCCCTCAGTACATCTTATGCTATATACTACATTTCTAGTTTTACAGTTAATATGGAGGCTTAATTTACAGATTATACATTTCTTATCTATACAGGGAGGTCTTTGAAAAGGGTATGTATTGCTAATAAGTGTTTTTATGGAGGTACCTGGTCTTTCTACTATCTTAATATTGAGTTTATGTTTATCTAGGGCCCTTCTAAATTTGTAAGCTAATTCACCTCTAGGGGTTGTATCGATGAACATTACACTCTGGTATTTATTGCTATCATACCGTGAGTTTAATCTATTAACCTTATTCCTAGTTCTTTCTATTCTATTCCAAAATTTGCTCCTATACTAGGGGCAGGTCCCATTTGTGTTATTATTTACCATTTTTTCCCATTTGGTTCTGGCTCCTCTATATACTCTGATTTTATCTCTCTGATTGTAACCAGAGAACTGCATACGGTGGATGAAGTGTTGTATGTGTCTCTCTAGTTCTTTGGGGTTGCACATGCGGGACACGTTTCTCATCACCCGTACCAAATCCGCAATCAGTATGTTGATTTTGGTATGGTCCGAAACAGCTGAGTTTCGGTGGATCAGATATTTGGAAGTCATGGGTTTGGCATAATGGGAATGGAGGATTTGTTTTTTGTTATTAATGGTATCTAACCAGAGCTCTGTGTCTAGTACAGGTAATCGATGGTTGGGGTGTTTGCTTGGGTAGTCTATAGTAACTCTAATAATCTGGTGGATGGAGTTAGCTATTTGCTGGATGCTTTCCATGGTGTTTTTCTCTAATTCCTGACTGTTCTCTAGTGGGGGTGTTTTTACTACGATGTTTATATCATCAATGTAGCGGGAGTACATTATCAGGGTTAAGGGGTTTCTGTCTTCTAATTGTTCTTTAAGTTTAAGTTTAAGTCTATTATCCCACCATACCATGAATAGGTTAGCTATGTCACCTGCAATGCTAACACCAATGGCTGCTCCCTCCTCTTGGGCATATGTTTTTCCATTAAATTTGAACATATGTTCCTTAAGGGTTAATTTTATGCTGGCCCCCACCGCATGTGCAATCATTTTCTTTAGTTCATCGTGGTTTTCAGGGGTCCGTATGGCTCTGGTCCACCCGTTCCATCTATCTGTGTGGGTTTTCTTGGCCATTGAGGTAATGGTAGGTGGTCTGCCTCTTGCTGGTCTTGTAGGGCACAGGTTGCTAAGGCCATATGTATCTAGATAATCATTACTATAGGTAAGTTTAAGTAGGAGTCCCAGCTCACTGGTATCAATCCCACGGAATTCAACATTGCTCTCACTGATCATTTCTACACATTTCTCCACAGCAAAATCCACGTCAATAGATGGATACAGGGACACAACATCCATACTACCTATTATGCAGTTTGTTAGGTCCCTAGATCGGTTACTCTCGCCGATTCTGCTGAGGAGGTCCTCCGTGCTGTCACATATATCTGGGGACATTTCAATGATGGGGCGTATGATCAGGGAGAGGAAGTAGGAAAGTCTGTAGTTACTAGCAATGTTAGCTCCACAGACTGGCCGTGTTGGTGTTCCTGTGACAGGGTCACTTCTCGTTTTATGGTCTTTTCGAAGCCCATACACAGTCTGTGGAGCTAACATTGCTAGTAACTACAGACTTAACTACTCCTACTTAAACTTAACTACTCCTACTTAAACTTACCTATAGTAATATATATAGATATGTTTCTTTATTAGCCACAGGGGCACAAAAGAAGGGGACAAATACAAAGGGGGAAGTTTACATACAATAAAAACGTGTAAAATGTTTTCACAAATGCAATTTAAAAAGTTAGTCGATTTTCCCCAATAGGGGAGACAGTTTATATGGGTAACACATACCCCCGAGAAAATGTGCAACCCTCATCTCCAGGAGTACGAAGAGTTTGTACTCCTTTCCTCTCCTCCTCCTTTTCCTCAACCTACAGGCTGATATAGAGAGAAGGCCCATTCACTCGGGCCATTCTCGCCAATTTCACCCACCTTTCATAAAACTTGCTGGGGTACAGCACCTCTCTCTCCATCCTGATTATTCTTCCAAAGTGGTATTTGAAAAAAAGAATCAGTTGTTGGCCGGAGAGAAAGGTGTCTGACCTCAGCCCTGTCAACCTTCTCCACCATACAACCTCTTTCGTCATAGCTATCACAAAAAGGAAAACCGCCTCTCCTTCGTTTTTGAAGGAGGGTGGCGGTTTGATCATGACAATGGACTCGGTGGTCAACCGGATTGGTCCCACCCGCGACAATAGTCGTTCTACATAGCCCCACAGGTCAGTGACGCCCGGGCAGTGTATGAATGCGTGCGCGACGGTTTCTTCGTCTCGCACACACCTCGGACAGATCTTTTTTGCAGGGTCCCTGCCCCGGCGCCCATGTCTGTAGAGTTTGTCTCGAACTGGTAGAGCTCCTCAGTAGCACTGCCAGGCCAGGGACTTTTAGAAGCTGTCCATCGGTCCCGGGCGGAAGGTCCTACCGAACAGATTGGCCAGTTCATCTTCCTCTACGCCTAGAGTTTCACTGAGCGCGTCGTCGCACTTGCTGCGGATCAACCCTCTATAGAATGATGAAGTGGAGTCTCCACTGATCGCCGGGTCCGCCTGCGAGAGGGCTCTGAGCGCCTCAGCACATTCGATGTGCCAGTCGCCCATTTTCCTCGGTCTTTGCTTGACCCAGGACTGCGGCTCGGTCAGCGAGACGAGTCGTGGGAAGGCTCGCCTCACGAACGGGGCCCACACCGGTTGTCCAGTGAGGAATACGTAGAGATGCCGCAGCTTGAGCGCGTGTTTGCGCATCGTCAACCACGGCATCCCCAGCCCTCCGTTAGAAGGGTGTTGGCAGCAGATGGATCTTCTCACCAAAGGAGCCCGCCTCTTCCAAAGGAATTGGAAGAGCGTGCGCTCCATTTTGGCGAGCGTTTTGGCTGGACAAGGCACGACGCTCAAGCGGTAGTAGATGGCGGACGCTATAAAAGTGTTCGCCACCTCCGCTCGACCTTTCAAGGATAGTTTGCACTCGGCCCACTTCTGGGTGAGTGCAAACACCTTGGCTGTCACTTCGTTCCAGTTCTTCTCCACCTGGAGGTCCGGACAAAACCAGACCCCGAGCAGCTTTACCGGTCCTTCCGTCCAGCGTCCGACGACGCCATCGGAAGGCATCGGTTTGCCTCTCCACGATCCGAGTTGCAAACCGATGGACTTGTCCCGGTTCAGCTTCGCTCCTGTGAAACTTTCGTATTCCTTCAGTAAGGTGCCGACTTCCTCGATTTTCGAGGTGCTCGACACCATTACTGTTACGTCGTCGGCGTAGGCCGACGCCGCTTTCCGCAGTCCCGGTTCCAGAGGGATGCCCTGCAATAGCTCCAACTTCCGCAGTAGTGGCTCGAGAGTCAGTACGTACAGAAGGGAGGAGAGAGGGCATCCCTGTCGAATGGATCGCGTAATATGGAACGGCTCCGAGAGGTAGCCGTTCACCTTGACCCTTGAGCAGATGTTGCTGTTGTGCATTGCAGGAATCCAGCCCCTGAACACGGGTCTGAAGCCTGTCACCTCGAGCACCTCGAGCCTTAGACTGATCCAAGTTGATCAGGGCCCCACCGAAGCCGGGTTTACACCCTACCCTCTCTATGATGTATCGCATGAGGTGGAGGTTGTCGTGTATGGACCTGGTCGGGATTGCGCATGTCTGCGCTTCTCCCACCAGGTTCTCGACGACAAGCGCCAGCCTCTTTGCCAACACCTTGGCCAAAATCTGTAACTCTGTGTTTAGCAGAGTTATGGGCCGGAAGTTGCCTATGTCATCGCCCTTATTCTCGTCCTTCCTGATTAGTGTGACTACGCCCCCGGTTACAGAACTGGGAATTCTCCCGTTCTGTTGCCAGTTGCAGTAGATCGCTTCCAGGAGACCGGAGAATAAGTCCGGCATTTCTACGTAAAATTCGTAGGGTAGACCGTCGAGACCTGGAGATTTGCGTTTGCCGCATTGGCTCAGCGCGTCCCCTATCTCAGCGGCTGAAATCGGCTTTTCGCAGAACTTTGCCTCGCTGTCCGAGAGTCGCGGTAGGCCGTCGAGGTATGGACCGAAATCCATAGCCCCTCCCGGCGCGCCGCCCCGCCAGAACAGTTGAGCAAAGTGCCGCTGAAAGGCCGCACACATCTGCTTCGGCTCACGTATCACGCGTCCGTTTTCGTCCTTCAAAGCCCGAATCGTGGACTTGTTGCCACTTTTTGCCTCCGTCACTCGGGCCCAGCTAACAGCTTTGGCTCCCTCGTTTCCCAGAGCACGTATTTTGCTTCTGACAACGCAGCCCTCGTGCTTTGCGTCGAAGAACTGGTCCAAGGCCGTTCTCGTTGCTGGCACGCTGGCTACGTTGCCACTTCTAATTGCCTCTTCTACTTTATCTACCAGTTCCTTCTAGGTTCTATTTCTATCTAACGCTAATTCTTTACTAAAAACTAACGAGTCTAATTTAACTGCCCTCTTGAGAGAGTACCACCATCTGTTGTTGACAATGGCCCCTGTCAAGTGCTGTTTAACTAAAGTGCTAATCCGTCTACTGTAGGCTTTGCTTGTCGGTAACGACAAGTTCAGCTTCCAGTAGCCGGGTCCTTGTCTATGGGTTCTATCAAGGTTGGCCATGCAGGTCACTAATTTATGATCTGAATAGGCAACCATGAACATTTGTGGACAGCTTAACATGTCCCTATCCTTATTTCTAACTAGAACCCTATCTAGGTACGATCTAGATGTTCCACTACGATTACTCCACGTCCACAGTGGCACAGTCGGAAAATCTAGTCGATATCTATTGGCCAGGTCAAATCGGTCGATTAACTGTTTGAGGTTGTTACACATAGCCCAACGTGCATCTAGGATTCCATTCCAGTCCCCCACTAAAAGCAAGGAGCGGGTCGTTCCCAGAAAAGTCTCTAGACGTTTGAAGAAGTCTGGCCGCGGTGTCCCGGATGGGGCATATGCGGCCACCAGCCTGAAGGCTCCACCTTCACTACCGTCAACGTCTAGGACCACCAGTCGACCCTCCGGGTCCAGATGTACCGTCTGTGTTACGAGGCCCAGGTGTTTCCGCAGCAAAACGGCAACTCCGCCCCCACCCCTCGGTTGACAGAGAGATGCGTAGATCTCAAAGTCATCGAAGATGGGGCCAGCTGTCGCTCGCTGTGGATCCTGGACTCGCAAATGGCTACCACATCCATACTGTGCGACCTGAGGTTGTTTAAGAGTTTGCCCTGTTTCCAGGGCATCCCCAGGCTGCGTACGTTCACACATCCAACTCTTATATTGGCCATGTTAGTGCTGAAAAGTTAAAAGAGGAAAAGAAATCACTCACCCTTCGTCTCCTGGGGACCAGGCTGCACGATTTCCATGGGGGTGTTGGAGGAGTTGTCTGGATGGGTGGTTGTTTCCGGCGGGGTGGGGACGGAGATGTTTGGTGGGGTGGGGTCTGGTGGGATGGGGGTGTCTGGAGTGGGGAGACATTTGAGAAGGACGCGGTTAAGTGGTTTCACGCAGGAATTCCCCTCATCCTTCTCAAATGTTTCTTTTAGGGACCTACAAGTTTGTATAGGGACCCTAATCAGTTTTAGGTTCAGTTTTTTGTAATTTTTAATAGAGTGGGCGAAAGTTTTCCCTTCGGTGAAAACCGAAGGGTCGTTCGTGATGGTCTCCATTAGTATTTTGTTTTCAGTGTTTATGTAAGTGTAAGTGCAATTTTCTTGTGTTGTGTTTGTTTTTGTCTGTAGTTCTTGTGTGTGCTTTCGTTTTGTTGTAGGTATTTTGTTTTCAGGAGGTGGGGGTTTTGTTTGTGATGTTTTTGTTGTTTGTGTTGGTGGTTGTATGTTTGTGGTAGTGTTTGCTGGTTTTTTGCTTTTGTGATGTCTTTTCTTTCTTTTCGAGCGATGGGGTTCTCCCTCGTCTTCACTGGTGATGGCGAGATAGCCTCATCTGTTGTATCGTCTGTGTGATTGGGGAGGGGTAGATAAATAGATAGTTAGATTTCTTTATTTTTCACAAAGGCGCACAAGAAATGGGACATTACAGGACGTCTGGCAGGGATTTTACATTTAAGTGTGTAAAAATAAGTTTTAACAGTAATAAAATAGTAAATAACAATTGAAATCCCCAATAGGGGGTGGGGGACGTTACAAATGGATTGTTTTACACCTCATAGATAAAACAACCCTCAAATCTGGGAGCATGTTTTGTAAGTGCTCCTGTCTTCTCTCTTTTGTCTTCTTCAACCTACAGATTTATATACAGAGAAGGCCCAACCACTCGGGCGGGCCATTTTGGCCACATTCACCCACCTTTCAGTGAATTTACTGGGGTGTAGTACCTCTCTCTCCACTCTTATTTACCTTCTGAAGTGGAAGTGGAATGAGTTGTTGTCCGGAGAGGAAGGTGTCTGTCCCCAGTCCTTTTAATCTCGTCCACCATATTACCTCTTTTGCCATAGCCACCAGACAGAGGAAAGCCACCTCTCCTTTGTTCTTAAATGAAGGCGGTGACGTGATCCTCATGATGAACTCGGCTGACAAACGGATGTGTCCCACACGTGACAGTAGCTATTTGACATAGTTCCACAGGTAGGTCACCCCTGGGCACTACAATTGCATGCAAAGTGGTTTCAATCCTTTTGGCAGGATCCCTGCCAAGGTGTCCATGCCTGTGGATCTTGTCTCAAACTGGTAGAGCTTCTCGGTAGCACTGCCAGGCCAGAGACCTCTGGAAATTATTCATAAGACCTGGACGGAAATTCCTCCCGAACAGACTGGCCAGTTCGTCCTCTTCAACGCCCAGAGTTTTCCTGAGAATGTTGTTGCACTTATCCTCCACTAACCCTCTATAAAATGTTGACGTGCAGTTCCCGTTGATTGCTGTGTCCACCTGATAGAGGACTGTGAGCGCCTGATCAAATTCAAGGTGCCAAGCGCTCATTTCGGTCTTCCCTCGACCCAGGACTGCAGCTCCGTTAGTGAGACGAGTTGCGGAAAAGCTTGTCTCACAAATGATGACCGCAACGGTTCACTAGTCAGGAATACCTGGAGATAGTGTAGCATCAGCTATTGCATGCCCAGCCCTCTGCTGGAAGGGTGTTGGCAGCAGATGGATCTCCTCACCAATGGAACCTGTTTCTTCCAAAGGATCTTGAAGAGTAGACGTTCCATTTTGGCGAAGTGATCACAGGGACAAGGCATGACTGTCAAATGGTGGTAGATGATGGACGCTATGTAAGTGTTTGCCACCTCTGCTCAACCTTTTAAGGAGATTTTGCATTTGGCCCACTTCTGGGTAAACGCAAATACCTTAGCCATGACCTCATTCTAGTTTTTCTCCACTTCGAAGTCTGGACCGACCAGACCCTGAGCAATTTCACCGGTCCTTCTGTCCAGAGTCCAATGATGCTGTTGGATGGCATCGATTTACCTCTCCACGTGCCGAGCTGCAAACCTAGAGCATTTCATATTCCTGTAGTAAGTTGCCAATCACCCCAATTTCCGAGGTCTTCGACACCATTACGTTCAGGTAATCAGCATAGCCCGACACTGCTTTTCACAGTCCTGGTTCCAACAGGATGCCTTGCAACAGCTCCAACTTCCGCAGTAGTGGCTCCAGAGTCGGTACATACAGAATGGATGAGAAAGGGCATGCTTGGCGGATGGAATGTGTGATTTGGAATGGCTTCGATAGGTAGCCATTCACCTTGACTGCCGGGTAGATGCTGGTGTGCATGGCAGCAATCCAGCCTCTGAAGACAGGTCCGAAATCGGCCGCCTTGAGAACCGCTTTCAAGTATTGATGGTCGACCATATTGAATGCCTTAGATTGATGTAATTTAATCAGAGCCCCACAGAAGCCAGGTTTACACCCTACCCTCTCTATGATGTATCGCATGAGGAGGAGGTTGTCATGTATGGACATGGTCAGGATTGCTTCTCCCCACCAGGCTCTCGATGACAAGAACCAGCCTCATTGCTAACACCATGCTAATACCATGGCCAAAATCTTCAACTCTGAGTTGAGCAGAGTTATGGGCCAGAAATTGCTTATGTTATCCCCTTTGTTTCCATCTTTCCTGATCAGCGTTGCTACACCTCATCTTACAGAACTGGGAATTCTCCCGTTCTGCTGCCAATTGCAGTAGACCACTTTGAGGACATCAGAGAATACATCTGGCATGCCTATGTAAAACTCATAGGGTAGACCATCTAGACTGGGTGATTTACGCTTCCCACAGTGGCATAGGGCGTCTTGTATTTCAACAGCTGTGATTGGCCTTTCACAGATCTCTGCATCCGTGTTTGAGAGTTGCTGTAGGGACTGATGTCTGTCACCCTGTCTGACACACCATTCAATGAGCCAGGCGCCCATTTTCTTTGGTCTTCGCTTGACCCAGGACTGCAGCTCTGTCAGCGAGACAAGTTGTGGGAAGGCCTGTTTCACAAACGGTGCCCACACCGGTTGGTCGGTGAGGAATACCTGGAGATGCCGTAGCCTCAGTACATGTTTGCGTATAATTAGCCACGGCATGCCCAGCTCTCCGTTGGAAGGGTGTTAACAGCAGACGGATCTCCTCACCAGTGGAGCCTGCTTCTTCCTCAGGAACTGGAAGAGCATGCCTTCCATCTTGGTGAGGTATTCACGGGGACAAGGCATGACAGTCAAGCGGTAGTAGATGATGGACACTATGAAAGTGTTCGCTACCTCCGCTCAACCTTTCAAAGATAGTTTGCACTCTGCCCACTTCTGGGTGAGCGCAAATACCTTGGCCATGACCTCGTTCCAGTTTTTCTCTACCTGGAGGTCGGGACCGAACCAGACCCCGAGCAATTTCACCGGTCCTTCTGTCTAGCGTCCGACGACGCTGTCGGATGGCATCGGTTTGCCTCTCCTCGTTCCGAGTTGCAAACCGACAGACTTGTCCGGGTTCAGTTTTGCTCCTGTGAACCTTTTGTATTCCTGTAGTAGGCTGCCGATTACCTCGATTTCCAAGGTTTTCGACACCATTACCGTCAGGTCGTCGGCATAAGCCGATGCCGCTTTTCGTAGTCCCGGTTCTAAAGGGATGCCCTGCAAAAGCTCCATCTTCCGCAGTAGTGGCTCTCTTCCGCAGTAGTGGCTCTAGAGTCAATACGTACAGAATGGAGGAGAGAGGGCATCCCTGTCGAATGGAACGCGTGATTGCGAACGGCTCCGATAGGTAGCCGTTCAGCTTGACCTTTGAGCAGATGCTGGTGTGCATCGCCTTGATCCAGCCTCTCAAAATGGGACCGAAACCGGCCGCCTTTTCGACGACAAGCGCCAGCCTCGTTGCTAGCACCTTGGCCAAAATCTTTAACTCTGTGTTGAGCAGAGTTATGGGCCTGAAATTGTTTATTTCGTCCCCCTTGTTCTTGTCTTTCCTGATCAGCGTTACTACGCCCTTGCCTGCAGAACTAGGAATTGTCCCGTTCTGCTGCCAATTGCAGCCGGGTGATTTGCGTTTCCCCCAGCAGCCCAGAGCATCCCGTATCTCAGTGGCTGTGATCGGTCTTTCGCAGAACTCGGCGTCCATGATCGAGAGACGCGGCAGGCCGTCGAGGTATGAACCAAAGTCCATTGCCTCGTTCGGTGCACCGTCGTTCTGCTCAAACAGTCGCGCAAAGTGCCACTGAAAGGCCGCGCACATCTGCCTGGGGTCAAGCAGCACGCGTCCGTTTTAATCTTTCAAAGACCGAATCGTGGACTTGTTGCCATTTTTCGCTTCCGCCACTCAGGCCCAGTTAACAGCTTTTGCTCCCTCGTTTCCTAGAGCACGTGATTTACTTCTGACCACGAAGCTTTCGTGTTTCGCGTCGAAGAACTGGTCCAGTGCCGTTCTTGATTCTAGCACTCTAGCTGCGTTGCCACTCCTAAGCGCCTCTTCTGCCTTGGCTACTAGTTCTGTTTCTGATTTGTTTTTCTCTAAAGCTAATTCTCTGCTAAACCCTATCAATTCTACTCTAATTTCTCTCTTGAGAGAGTACCACCATCTATTGTTGACGATGGCTCCCATCAACTCTTGCTTAACTAATCTACTTATCCGTTCACTGTCGGCTTTTTGTGCCGGCAACGTCACGTTCAGCTTCCAGTATGCGGGTCCTTGTCTATGTATTCTATCACTGTTGACTATGCAGATGACTAGTTTGTGATCTGAATAGGCAACAATGTGCATTTGTGGACAGCTTAACATCTCCTTGTCCTCTCTCTAATGAAAAACCTATCTAAATACAATCTAGATGTCCCGCTGCGGTTTGCCCACGTCCACTGTGGTGCAGTCGGGAAATCTAGTCAATACCTATCGACCAGTTGGAATTGGCCGATTAGGTTTTTGAGGCTTTTGCATCCCCTCTACTGGGACATGCTTCCACATAGTCCCATCGTGCATCTAGGATACGATTCCAGTCCCCCACTAAAAGCAAGGAGCAAGACATTCCCAGAAAAGACTCCAGGCACTTTAAGAAGTCTGGCCGCGATTGCGATTGCCCGGTCGGGGCATAAACGGCCACCAGTCTGAAGGCTCCACCTCCAATACTGTTCACATCTCCGGGTCCAAATGTACTTGCTGTACTTCGAGATCCAGGTTTTTCCGAAACATGACAGTCACTCCCCCTCCACCTCCCGGCTGTCAGAGAGATGCGTAGATCTCAAAGTCATTGAAGATGGGGGTTAGTTGCTGCCTGTTGTGTATCCTGGACTCGGTGATGGCTATTACATCTATACCGTGTGACTTAAGGTCGTTTAAAAGTTGGCTCTGTTTCCAGGGCATCCCTAGGCCACGCACATTCACGCTTCCAACTCGTAAGTCAGCCACGTTGGTGGAGAAGAGTTGGCAAAAAGGACGAAAAGGTGCACTTACCTTTACGTTTCCTGGAGATCGGGTTGTTCAATCTCCATTTCAGTTCTGGTGCGCGTCTTGAGTGGGGTGGGGAAACATTTCAACAGGACACGGTTTATTGGTTTTTGGCAGGGGTTGCCAATGTCCTGTGAAAACTGTTCTTTTAACTTCTGATAAGTTTCTATCGAAACCCTTATCAGTTATAAGTGTGGTTGAGAGTCTGCTTTGACAAAAGTTTTCCCCTCAGTTTCCACTTTGGGGTCCTGTGAGATGACCTCTATCAAATTTTTGTTGTTGGTGTTGATGTATGTATATTGTTGTTTTTGTTTTGGTTGTGTTGTTTTAGTTTGTTGTTCGTCTGTGAGTTTTCTTTTTTGTGTTTGGGGTGGTGTTAGTGTTTGTTTTGTTGGTAGGGGAGGTTTGGTTGCGGTGTTGTTTGTGTTGTTGTTTGTGTTGTTGTTTGTGTCTGTGGTTGTGTGTTGGTGATTGGAGTTTTGGGGGTTTTGTGGTGTCTCTTTTTTTGTTTTTTGGATTTCCGAGGCTCTTCTTCTTCACTTAAAGAAGGAGAAGCAGCCTCATCTGTTGATGAATAATCATCATCATGAGTGTGGGGTAGGGGTATGTTGTGTGATGATGGTGTTTTGGGTGTGTGTGTTTGTGGTAGTGTTGGATTGAGTGGGGTGGGGTGGGGCTGTGTTCTTCAGGGGTGCTGTCTGTGTTTTTCTGTTGTTTGTGGTTGAGTGGTTGTTTGTTTGGGTGTGTTTGCTTGTTTTGTGTGTTGTTGTTGTTGTTGTGGTCGTGGTGATTGTTTTGGTGTTGGCAAAAGTACTTTTTTTTTTTTAATTTGTTTGTAAAGGGCAGGAGGCTTTTAAGTGTGATGTGCTTGCACATCGAAAACAGTGTGGCCTCCCTCCTTCAGTTACAATGTTAATGTAGTTCTGGTTGTCGACCAGCCCTCTTTCGGGGATTTTGGAAATTCTTTCTGCTTTCATTTGTATCAGAATTTCAAAATTTGTCCCTGCCCACCTTTGTCTGGTTGACTTCCTGACCGAAAGAATTGTGTCATTTTCTGGCTCTATGAACCCTGCTAAGATCCACCAAATGTTGATGTTTGGTGGTTTGTTATTTATTTTAATTTTTTGTGTCCTTTTTCCCATGTAGGTAAAGGAAAAGGTGTGTGCGTTTGTAATGACGGGTGTAACAGAATGCTTTTGTGCGAGGGCCTCGCTTTTAAAAAGTACCGAAATACTTCCATATAGTCTGGCCCTCTGCATAAAATCAATGTCCAACAGAACCTCTTTCAAGATGGTTTCAATTTCCCCTTGACTGAGGAATACTGGCTTTTTTATTTTATTTGAAACAGTTCTGAAGGTTACCGTCCTTCGAACTGTTTCTCGTTTAATTTCCAAGGGTGAGTTTATTTGAAATCCACCCTTTTCAAATGTTATAAATTGTTTTGCATCAGACAACATCTGTTTTGAATTGATGATGTCCAACTCTTTATATTCTGTTTTGTTTATTACACTCTGTGCGAACGTCGTTTTTTCAATGTTGTTGTTGTTGTCGGTTTTTTCGTGTGTAGTTGTCAATTGTTTCAATTTTTGCATTTTCTGTATTTTTGGTGTCTGTTGTGGGCTGTTATTTTCATCTTTTGTTGTGCAAATATCCATTTCTTTACGAAACGAAGTTTTGTTGTTGTTTGTCTCCATAGATACTTCTATGGAAGTAGAGGGAGATATAACGCTTATATCTGCCTCTTTCCCTCACTTTTCGCTGTCAACGCTAGCTAGCGTTCTCTGTACGTCACACATTGATACAGTCAAGGAAAATTTTCAAACTTCTCAATAATTTTCTTAATTAAACTTTCTAAATGTTCTAAACTAAGATTACCACCCAGCTGACAATTTCGCATGAGAGTTAATCTATCAAACAATATAATGTTTTACACAATAAATTTTGTTTTTGTATAGAAAATTTTACAAAAGCTTACCCACGATCTGACACGCGTTCACTCGATAGATAGATAGATAGATAGATAAATAGATATATTTCTTTATTTGCCACAAGGGCACAAAAAGATGGGGATAAATACAAATACATACAGTTTTTTTATCGTAATAATGGACTCGGTGGTCAACTGGATTTGTCCCACCCGTGACAATAGCCGTTCTGCCTAGCTCCACAGGTCGGTAACGCCTGGGCAGAGTACGAATGCGTGCGCGACGGTTTCCTCGTCCTGCACGCATCTTGGACAGATCTTTTTCGATGGATCCCTGTCCGGGCGCCTGTGTCTGTAGAGCTTGTCTCGAACGGGTAGAGCTCCTCGGTAGTACTGCCAGGCCAGGGACTTTTGGAAGTTGTCCATCGGTCCCGGGCAGAGTGTCCTACCGAACAGACTGGCCAGTTCGTCTTCCTCTACGCCTAGCGTTTCTCCGAGAGTGTCGTCGCATTTGCTGCGGACTAACCCTTTATAGAATGACGAGGTGGAGTCTCCACTAATCACCGGGTCCGTTTTCCAGAGGACTGTGAGCGCCTGAGCACATTCTAAGTGCCAGTCGCCCATTTCCCTCCGTCTTTGCTTGACCCAGGACTGCAGCTCGGTCAGCGAGACGAGTCGCGGGAAGGCTCGCCTCACGAACGGGACCCACACCGGTTGTTCGGTGAGGAATACGTGGAGGTGCCGTTGCCTGAGTGCGTGTTTGCGCATCGTCAGCCACGGCATCACCAGCCCTCCGTTTGAAGGGTGTTGACAGCAGATGGATCTTCTCACCAAAGGAGCCCGCTTCTTCCAAAGGAATTGGAAGAGTGCGCGCTCCATTTTGGCGAGAGTTTTACATGGACAAGGCATGACGGTGAAGCAGTAATAGATGACGGACGCTATGAAAGCGTTCGCCACCTCCACTCGACCTTTCAAGGATAGTTTGCACTTGGCCCACTTCTGGACCTCATTCCAGTTTTTCTCCACCTGGAGGTCCGATCCGAACCAGACCCCGAGCAGCTTCACCGGTCCCTCCGCCCAGCGTCCAACGACGTCGTCGGAAGGCATCGGTTTGCCTCTCCACGATCCGAGTTGCAAACCGACGGACTTGTCCCGGTTCAGCTTCGCTCCTGTGAACCTTTCATATTCCTTCAGTAAGGTGCCAACTTCTCCGATTTGCGAGGTGCTCGATACCATTACTATCACATCGTCAGCGTAGGCCGACGCCGCTTTTCGCAGTCCCGGTTCCAACATAAATAGATAGAAAGATAAATAGATAGATAGATAGATAGATAGATAGATAGATAGATAGATAGATAGATAGATAGATAGATAGATGTGTATTCTTTTAATTGATTTATTCAATCATATTCATCCCAGTATTTACTTTTTGAAATATGGAACATACACAGACACACACATGCAGACACACAAACACATGTACATATGCATCATCATCATTGTCGTTTTAACATCCACTTTCCCTGGATTTCTGATTTAGGCAAAGGTCAACAATTTTTGGGGGATGACAGGAAAGTCGGTTAAATCGATCCCAGTGCATTACTGGTACTTTATCGTATCAACCCCGTAGGGATGAAAAACAAGCTAAACTCAGCAGGATTTGAACTCAGATTGTAAAAGGCTGCAATTCTATGCTGCAAAGCATGGTGTTCGATGTTCCAACGATACTGCCAACCTACCATATATATACATACTTTCCTCTAGCCATGGGGCTTGGAGACATGAACCGAATGCTACCATTCTATTTTATATCAATGTGAACTGCTATTTCTAATAGCCATCTTTTTACCCCTTGATAATTTGTGTGTGAGACACGTTGGCTCAGTGCTTCTGACAGGAACTAAAAGATTGATTCTTTTTAGCTTCCCGTCCCCACGTAAAATTTGTAATTCAGTGGCTAGTTGAGAGATAGAGTCCTCTCGGTTGCCAGTTGCTAATCGCTTTACCGTGTCGGTTGTCACAAACAGTCATGACCGGCATGAGGCGGTGTTTGGATTCTGTCGATCGATTGGTTATTGATTAGGCGATACCCACAGATGAAGCCGCATAAGCCGATTGTGCATTGTTGCATAATATATGCAGACAGATGGTGCAATGCACCTTAATGCTGCATTAGTGCTGCAGAAACTCGAGTCCGGGAACCTTATAGGCACCCATTTTACGTGTGTTGTGTTGAGGCAAATAACTATGTGTATACTCTGGTAATGTATCTTACATTGCCCATTGAATGCGCTGAGATACAACCGGTACTGGCATTGATAACTATGCTGGGTCCGTCAAACCTCATTATTATTATTATTATTATTATTATTATTATTATATATATATATATATATATATAATATATATATATATATTAATAATAGATATATGTATACTCTTTTACCTGTTCCAGCCATACGGCTGGGGCCGTGGTGGGGCACTGCCCTTCATTTATATATATATATATATATATATATATATATATATATATATATATATATATATATATATATGTATATATAGATCAGGGGAACACGCGAGTCGGATAGATTATATCCTTACCAGAAGACGTGACAGAATGTCTGTTGTAAACACTAAATCCCTCCCCCATGAAGAATGCACCTTCCAACATAGTCTCATAGTTAGCGACCTCATAGTCAGGACGAGACGTACTCAACAACAGAAGAGGACTACCCTAAGGAGAAGAATATGGAAGTTAAAGGACCCCACAGCCAGTAACAAATTTAAAAGCATATTACTTGATGCTTTTGACATTAAGGAAGAGCAATTAGAGTCCTACAATATAGAGGAACAGTGGGAATTCCTGAAAGTTAACCTGCTGAAGGCGAAAGATGAAATCTGTGGCTGGAGCAGACCTATAGGCAGGAGGAGAGTAACATGGTGGTGGAAGAGTAAGGTGGAGGAGTCAATCAAGGCCAAAAAGCAGGCTTCGAAAGTATGGCGGGATGGGGGAAGTAGAGAAGACTATCAAGTGGCCAGGAGAAAAGCTAGGCGACAAGTGTACTTCGCAAGAAGGGAAGCAGAGGAAAGAAAGTTCAAGCATGTTCTACAACGCTAGGAACAAAAACGTGAGGTATTCAGGATTGCTAGGCAATGTGTCAAGGAAATCCCGTGATATTGTCGGGGAGAAGTGTGTCCGTAATGATGATGGTGTACTTGCCATCACTGATGTTGATAAGAAGGTAGCTTGGAAGTGTCACTACGAGAGGCTACTAAATGAGGAGAATAAATGGGACAAAGATAGTCTGCCCCACATCGATCCAATAGAGGGACCAGCAGTGCAAGTTGAAGGTAGTATAATAAGTAAGGCAATCAAAGATATGAAGACAGGCAAGGCAGCTTGGCCTTCGGAGATAGTTGCTGAAATGCTGAAAGCATCTGGAACGGTGAGACACACTATGGTCACACGGATAGTAAACCAAGTCATACAGAACGGGGTCATACCAAATGATTGGCGTAGCATCATCATCATTAACTGCTAGAAGGGTAAAGGAGATGCACTAGATAGAGGAAACTATAGAGGCATTAAATTAATTGACCAGGTAATGAAGGTCACAGAAAAAGTTATAGCGCAACTAATCAGAGAGCGAATTGATCTAGACGAAATGCAGTTTGGATTTGTGTCAGATAAAAGTACCACAGACGCCCTTTTCCTTGTACGACAACTACAGAAGTACCTAGCTAAAATTGAACCCCTATACTTAGCTTTTGTTGACTTGGAGAAAGCCTTTGACAGAGTTCCCTGCGCCATTATCTGGTGGGATCTTAGAATACTAAGGGAGCAGTCAGCAAGGTTAAAATTAACAACAAATATAGTGAGGAATTTAGCGTAAAAGTTGGTATCCATCAGGGGTCTATCCTTAGCCCCCTCCTATTTATTATTGCCCTTCAGGTTATAACAGAGGAGTTCAAGACCGGCTGCCCATGGAAATTTCTCTATGCAGACGATCTAACGCTCATAGCTGAATCAATGGCTGAACTAGAGAAGAAATTTCAAACATGGAAGCATGGTCTAGAATCAAAAGGCCTTAAAGTTAACTTGTCTAAGACTAAAGTTCTTCTATGTAGAAAGGAAAATAGGGCACATGTCCTCTCTGGGAAATGGCCATGCTCAGAGTGTAGGAAAGGAGTAAGCAAAAATTCCATTTTATGTCCCAAATGCAAAGTATGGGTACATAAAAGATGTAGTGGAATCACAGGTAAGCTATCTAAGAACGTAGATTTTATATGTGGCCGGTGCTCTGGTGCAATAAGTACCAAGCGCCCAGAGGATACTACCTCCTTCTATTGCCCAAATGGCTCTATAGAAATAGTGGACACCTTCCGTTACCTAGGTGACAAAATCAACAGTGATGGAGGGTGCTCTGAAAGTACAGTAGCCAGAGTCAGAACGGGATGGAAAAAGTTCAGAGAGCTTACACCACTATTGGCCGCTAAAGGTTTCTCTCTAAAAATGAAAGGCAGATTGTATGAGGTCTGCATACGAAAAGCTATGTTACATCGCAGTGAGACATGGGCATTGTGTGCAGAGGATCTGCGCAGACTGGAGAGGAACGAAACATGCATGCTCCGCTGAATGTGTAATAGTAATATACGTGAACAGCAAAGCATAAATGAACTAAGTGAGAAATTAGGTATAAGAGGGATCAAATGCTGTTTACTCGAGAGAAGACTACGTTGGTATGGTCACGTGATGCGCAAGAAAGATGACAGCTGTATAAAAAAGTGCAGGGCGATCAAATTTGATGGAAGTTACGGAGTAGGCAGACCCAGAAAAACCTGGGACGATTTGATAAATTCCGACCTTACACACTTACATCTCTCCAAGACAATGTCAGTGGACCGAGATCTTTGGTGCTACACAGTAATACAGAAGACCCGCCTTGCCTATGTACAAAGCGAAACCTACTACAGTCAGTAGGCACCTCTTAACCAAATATACACACCCCTCCCACTACACCAACTCCCCCAACCCTCATCAACACCACCCCATTCTCTGTAAAGTTATGCTGGTACCACAACATCCAGTCCTAAATAAATGAGGTCGTATAGGTGTCACGACAAAAAACACAGTCCACGCTTGGAAGATAGATGTTAAACGATGATGATGATGAAGATGATGATGATGATGATAACACATAAGAAATGGAGAATCAGTGTTGTGACGAATAACATTTATTAGACATATTACAATCGTTTCTCAGGCGACAAGCTCGAGGCACAATCGATGTAATGATCGAACCTGACTCTGAAATCGCAAGGTCCTCAGATACATCGCGATTCTACGAAGCAGAGTTTCCTAATGTCCAGTTACACCCGCGGCCTTCACTCGGAAGCTTAGATCCTCCGTTTCCAATGTGATATCATACTCTGCTCTGGAAGAACATTGAGTGCTCAAAGAGCCTACCGCTTACGGACGCTTTAAGCATCCCACACCAATTATATATATCCCATGCTAGCGTGGAAGATGGACGTTAAACGATGATGATGATGATGATGATTATGATGATATACATATATATATATATATATATATATGAAGCATAAAAGTGGCTGTAACATGAAGGTGTTTTAATATTTATTATATATTAATAATAAAACACCTTCATATTCCAGTTTTTTGCTTCCGAAAATACTAAGTGTTCATGTCCCAACAGTGAAGAATGTCAACATATCAACGCAAACATGCTGTTGCCATCAGCATATATAGTTACATGCAGACATATATGCTTGCATGCATATATTTATACATGTATGTATATAGGAGTTTGGATAAAACCATCAATCTAGCTTCCTATATATACATAGAATCAAGTAACAGAAACCAATTACTTATATACCTTATATATCATCATCATCATCATCATCATCATCATCATCATCATCATCATCGTTTAACGTCTATCTTCCACGCTAGCATGGGTTTAGACGGGAATTATCCCACTTGAGGCAAGACTGGTTGGGTGACCATGTCTCGCTCATATAGGACTCTCTGGGAGGTTTTCTACGGCCGGATGCCCTTCCTAACACCAACCACGTTTACAGTGCGAACTGGGAGGTTTTTACCGTGTTACCTACATGACCATATTACAGCGTGGACTGTGTTTCTTTGTCGTGACACCTACACGACCTCATTTATTTTGGACTAGATGTAGTACCAACATAACTTTACAGGGAAAGGGGTGGTGTTGATGGGGGTGGGAGAGTTGGGGTAGTAGGAGGGTGGTGTATATTTAATTAAGAGGTGCCTACTGAGTGTAGGTTTCGCTTTGTATATAGGCAAGGCGGGTCTTCTGTATTACTGTGTAGCACCAAAGATCTCGGTCCACTGACATTGTCTTAGAGAGGTGTAAGTGTGTAAGGTCGGAATTTATCAAGTCGCCCCAGGTTTTTCTGGGTCTACCTACTCCGTGGCTTCCATCTAATTTGATCGCCCTGCATTTTTTTATACAGTTGTCGTCTTTCATGCGCATCACGTGACCATACCAATGTAGTCTTCTCTCGAGTAAACAGCATCTGATCCCTCTTATTCCTAATTTCTCACTTAGTTCATCAATGCTTTGCCGTTCGCGTATATTACTATTACACATCCAACAGAGAATGCAAGCTTCGTTCATTCCTCTCCAGTCTGCGCAGGTCCTCTGCACGCAATGCCCATGTCTCACTGCCATGTAGCATTGCTGTTCGTATGCAGGCATCATACAGTCTGCCTTTCATTTTTAGAGAGAAACCTTTAGTGGCCAATAGTGGTATAAGTGCTACTTATTGCACCTGAAGACTGGCCACATATAAAATCTACGTTCTTCGATAGTTTACCTGTGATCCCACTACATCTTTTATGTACCCATACTTTGCATTTGGGACATAAAATGGAATGTCTGCCTACTCCTTTCCTACACACTGAGTATGGCCATTTCCCAGAAGGTACCTGTGCCCTATTTTCCTTTCTACATACTAGAACTTTAGTCTTAGACAAGTTAATTTGAAGGCCTTTTGATTCTAGGCCATGCTTCCATGTTTGGAATTTCTTCTCTAGTTGAGCCATCGATTCAGCTATGAGAGTTAGATCATCTGCGTATAGAAGTTCCCATGGGCAGCTGGTCTTGAACTCATCTGTTATAGCCTGAAGGGCAATAATAAATAGGAGGGGCTAATGACAGAGCCTTGATGTACACCAACTTTTACACTAAATTCTTCACTATATTCGTTGTTAATTCTAACCTTGTTGACTGTTTCTTTATACATGGCTTGTATAGCTCCCACAAGCCACTCATCTACACCTAGTTTTCTAAGAACCCACCAGATAATAAAGCGGGGACTCTGTCAAAGGCTTTCTCCTGGTCTACAAAAGCTAAGTAGAGGGGTTTACTTTTAGCTAGGTACTTCTCTTGTAGTTGTTGTACAAGGAAAAGAGCGTCTGTGGTACTTTTACCTGACACAAACCCAAACTGCATTTCATCTAGATCAATTCGCTCTCTGATTAGTTGCGCTATAACTCTTTCTGTGACTTTCATGACCTGGTCCACTAATTTAATGCCTCTACAGTTTCCCTTATCTAGAGCATCTCCTTTACCATTGTAGCAATTAATGGTGATGCTGCTACGCCAGTCATTTGCTATGTCCCCATTAAGTATGCCTTGGTTTACTATCCGGGTGACCATAGTGTGTCCCACCATTCCAGATGTTTTCTGCATTTCAGCGACTATCTCTAAAGGCCCAGCTCCCTTGCCTGTTTTCTTATCTTTGATTGCCTTACGTATTGTACTACATTTAACTTGCACTGATGGTCCCTCTATGGGATCGATTTGGGGCAGACTATCTGTTTCCCGTTTATTCTCCCCATTTAGTAGTCTCTCGTAGTGACACTTCCAAGCTACCTTCTTATCAACATCAGTGATGGTAAGTACACCATCATCATTACGGACACACTTCTCCCCGACAATATCACGGTTTTCCTTGACACATTGTCTTGCAATCCTGAACACCTTACGTTTTTGGTCCTCGCGTTGTAGAACATGCTTGAACTTTCTTTCCTCTGCTTCCCCTCTTGCAAAGTACACTTGTCTCCTAGCTTCACTCCTGGTCACTTGATAGTGTTCTCTACTTCCCCCATCCCGCATTGCTTTCCAAGCCTACTTTTTGGCCTTGATTGACTCTACCTTACTGTTCCACCACCAAGTTACTCTCCTCCTGCCTATAGGTTTGCTCCAGCCACAGATTTCATCTGTTGCCTTATATACATATATATCATCATCATTATACGTCCGCTTTTCCCTGCTTGCAAGGGTGGGACGGGAACTGATTCTGATTTGATTTCTACAGCTGAATGCCCTTTCTAACACTAACCTCATTTACAGTGTGGGCTGGGTGCTTTTTTGCCGTGGCACCTCCACGACCACTTTGCGGTGAAATAATATGGACCCCAGGGCTATCATCTCAATTGTACAGCTGAGTAAACTGGAGCAATGTGAAATAAAGTGTCTTGCTCAAGGAAACAACACATCACCCGGTCCGATAATTGAACTCACAACCTTTCGATTGCAAGCCCAATGCTCTAATCACTAAGCCATATATATAGATTTATACCTATCTATCTATATATATATATAGAGAGAGAGAGATATCTATATCTATATATATATATATATACATATATATATATATATATATATAGATAGATAGATATATCTATATACACACACACACACACACACACACACACACACACACGCACGCACACACACACACACACACACACACACACACACACACACACACACACACACACACACACACACACACACAGACATATATATATATATATATATATATATATATATATATATATATATAGTAATAATAATAAATTTGAAGACTAATAATCCAAAGAGGGCTCGATAAGGATGAATATATATCAAATATATAAGAACCGTAGAACAAATATTTATTAAAATAACAAATCAAAGTTTATGGAAAGAATCGCTGCTTTCACCCTTAACGGGATCTTCTGAAACTAAAAAAAATCAATCTGTGAACGCAGAAGTAAATATTTCGAAAAACGTTGCAACCAAAGGAAGACAGGAAGAGACAACATCTGAATATTTCTACAAAAAACATACCCGTACCAAGCAGGAAGGAATACCTAAAACTCCTGATACAGAAAACAGACTCGTTCATTAAAAGGTTGCGTTGGCGTGCCTTTTATTTCGATAAACAGGGAAAAGCGGGCAACAAACAAGATAAATTTGGGTTTAAAACCTACAATAACCCTCCGTGTAACCCAGCATTACTACCATTCGAAAATGATGTCTTGGAACTCATACGGAGTATCAAATTTCGGAATAGGAGCAATTCCTTCCAGCAGGACCTGAAGAATAGAATTTGTTCTATTAAGGATTCTAATGCCGTGCACGTCCACTCCGACAAAACTGGAAATCTATATCAAGTGGAGCGCAGTACTTATCATCAACTGCTACATAATGCTGTAACTAAGGATTACCGTAAGACTAATTGGAGTATCATTCATGACATCAATGATGCTGGGTTTAAAATCACCTCTGATCTCAACATCATGGACCGGACTGAACCTCTTGACACCATTTCTCCCCACTTTACCCTGAAGGATCACAAATCCAATTTCCCGAACAACCCCTCTATTCGACTTATTAACCCTACGAAGTCTGATTTAGGTAGACTTAGTAAAATGATTTTAGATAGAATTATACCTGAAATTAGAAGCTTGGTCCCTCTTGCACTGTGGAACAAATCTTTCGCGGTGATTGATTGGTTCAACGGCATATGCCGTTTTATCTAATTCGTTTTATCTAATTCGACATCAATAATTGCTACTCCTCTATCACTTTACCACTCCTTCTCAGAGCTATCAATTTCACTAAAACACTCACGGTGGTTAAGGATTTCAAAGTTGATGTCATCCTCAATGCCCGTAAGTCGGTGATTAATTTCGACGACTCTATTTGGATTAAGAAATCTAATAGTACCCCATTCGATGTGAGTATGGGCGCCAGCGATTCTGCGGAGGTTACTGATCTTATCGGCCTTTTCCTTCTTTTCTATATCAAGGAAGAATTCTCCAACCTGGACGGTGGTTTGTATCGTGATGACGGTCTTTTGACCATGACAAAGTACGGCCCACGCGCTTGCGACAGGTTCAGAAAAGAACTCACAGCCTTCTTTAAAGGCTTCAACCTCTCCATACAGGTTGAGGCCAACCCCACAGTCGTTAATTACTTCGACGTTACCCTCAATTTGTCGAATGGCTTGCACTACCCGTATAGAAAGCCGAATGATATGCTTAATTACGTAAGCAAACATTCTAACCATCCTGCCAGCATAACCAAGAACGTGGTAAGAAACGTTTCTTTGAGGCTTTCCCGTCTATCTACAAACGAGCATATTTTCACCGACCATTCCACATATTACAATGAAGCTCTTGCTCGGAGTGGATTTGTCGATAAGGTAGCATATACCGAGTATGAGCATAGGCCTAGGAAAAATAGATCCCCACGCATTATATGGTATAACCCACCATATAATATGGAGGTGACCACAGCATTAGCTAAGATCTTTCTCTCCCTTATTATGAAGCATTTCCCGCCAGTACATAAATATAATAACATTTTTAATAGAAATACCATTAAAATTTCTTACTCTACGACTCCTAACTTTGCACATAACATCACTGCTTCAAATTTAGCTAAATTACCTAGTCGTAGGAACACATGAAACTCTGTAGCTAGTACTAACTGTAATTGTAGGAATCGGGTTGACTGCCCCTATCCGGGAAATGCCTCTCTAGTAACATTGTCTACAAATGTAAGGTTGAGACATCCACGTCCCGTAGGGCAGCGATTTTACATGCTTACCCATTCTTTTCTTAACCCTTTAAGAAGGAATACGACGTCACTTTCAGCTTATATCTTGAATCTAAAAGACAACCACACCCAATATAGGTTACACTGGGAGATCCTAGCTAGGCCTAGATCGTATAACGGAAATAAAAGGCCATGTGACCTCTGCGCCGCTGAAGCCCTGAAAATACTCTACGCCACAGACCACATCTTAAACAAAAAATCTGAGGCAATTTCGGCTTGTAAACATAAATTGCACAAAACTTTCCTGTATTACAGCCCCACTTTATACCCTAACAGATAGTACTAACAATACGCGGATGATTTACGTCTTGATATGGTAGCTAAGTATGTTTTATCTTTATACCATTACTTATTTGTATAGGTAAGTATATATTACCTGTATGTTTTGTGAAGGTACGTATACTTTCTCATATGTATATTTGCTTGTATTTGTTATAGGCGTATATATTATATATACTGGTACATGTGTATATGGTTATGTGTATACGTGAGTTTTGCGTTTGTGTGTGTATGCGGGTTTGCACGTATGTAGGGTGTGTGTATATGTGTACTTTGTGTTTTGGTTGACGTACGTTTAGCGAGCATATGTGTATTTACATGTGGGTGTGTGTGTACGCGCGTTATATATGTATTTATGTGTGTATATTTATATACTTTTATATAATTATATGTATACGCGCACACTCACACACACATGTATATATATTTTTTGTATATATATATATATATATATGTGTATATATATATATATATATACACAGGTATCCACAGTAAGTTGTGGGGTCTATTCTGCATGAAGACCTCGATGTAATCCATATGTTGAAAATGTTGTAGGTGAAGAAAAATCTCGGAAAACAATAAAACATTAAAAGGAAAACAGAGTCATGATATAAGTTAAAACAATGAAATAAAAAATCAAGTCATTAGAGATATACTTCACTGCTTTACGATCGTTTCTAGATGATGATAATACATTGTAGCTATACTCCGTTACTGATCTATGTAAAGTTAGTTACAAAATATCAGATAAAGAGAATATTTACTTACATGCATATCACCAGCTGTTTTCAAAAGCAATGAAACGATCGTAAAGCAGTGAAGTATATCTCTAATGACTTGATTTTTTATTTCATTGTTTTAACTTATATATATATATATATATATATTTTATATATGTTTTATGTGTATTTGGTGTATACCTTCGTATGTGTGCGGGTACATGCGTTGCGTTGGTTTTTGAATGTGTGCACGTGGTTTTGTGTACGTGCCTGTGTTTGTATACCCATGGCGGGTGTTTCTGCGTATGCATATGTATGTACGTATGCGTGCATCTATATTTTTAATTATTGTTGATTTCAATAACATCTGTAATTTATTTACATTATTCTTAACTCTGAAGTCGAGAATCATTCGGTTTCCTAAATAGAATTTTACTCTACGACTTCAGTTATACCTTAAAAGTGGTTTTGTTTTTGCCTGTAATTGTTCTCATCGGTCCACATAATGACGTATTATCTTCGTTTTTTCCGTTCATTGCCAGGGAATGTTTCCACGAACCAAAGTATCGTCTTCCTGTCTTCCTTCGGTTGCAAATTTTTTCAAAATATTTACTGCTGCGTTCACAGATTGATATTTTTAGTTTCAGAAGATCCCGTTAATGGTGAAAGCAGCGATTCTTTGCTTAAACTTTAATCTGTTATTTTAATAAATATATATATACACACACACACACGAACACACACACACACACACACACACACACACACACACACACACACACACACACACACACACACACACACACACACACACACACACACACACACACACACACATATATATATATATATATATATATATATATATATATATATATATATATAAAGAAAAAGAGATGAAATCGAAAATGCAACTGGAGTCTTATTTTTTTTAAAAATATATATATTTATTTGGTTCCTTTACCGGTTTCGCATTTCTTCTGCTTTTCAAAAGGTGAGTTGAGATGGAGGGTCTGTGGTTTTTCTCACATCTATATATATATTTGTAGTAAGGTTGTAGTAAGGTTGCTTGGATGCGTCCATAGGCGGTATGCCAGTTGAGCACTCTATTTGCTTCGAAATCACTAGACGTATCTGAGGAACTTGCGAATCCAGAGTCAGGTTCGATCCACAGACAGATCGCACCTTGAGCTGTTCGCTGGAGAAGCAATTGTAATACGTAATAAATTGTGTTCTGATGCATCACTGATTCTTCGTTTTCCATATTATATATATATATATATATATATATATATAAGGTATATTAGTAATTGGATTCTGTTACTCAAGTCTATGTATAGTGAATCGTGTAACTCATTGTCTAATTATATATATGTATACACACACACACACACACACACACACACACACACACACACACACACACACACACACACACACACACACACATACACACACACACACACATATATATATATATGTATGTAAAAGGTAAACAGAAATAACAACACAATCAGTACAGTATATGGAAGGTATATATTAGGTTAACGCTTGATATAGCAGGAAGAGGGTCTTAACGTTTCAGATGCTAGTCCTTCATCAGAAGAAATAAGATAGATTGAGGGGACAGGCGGGTTGGAATTGGAATATATAAATTAGAATGGATGCAGTAAAAATCAATTAGACCATTACTCACCTGAGTATTCGATACTTGGGGAACTAGAGTGGGTAATATGAAAAATTTGGGACCCCGACAGCTGGGGTTCAGCAGTCGGGTCCCAAATTTTTCATATATATATATATATATATATATATATATATATATATGTGTGTGTGAGTAACTACAGTTACAGGCAGCCCTCCTTTCCAAGTGTGTATTAGAAAGTCCGTCTCCGTAAGAAGTAGGGACAGCTTTACGTTTTACTCTTCCATTGTCTTACTTCACATCCATTATACATATTTTGAAGTCATTAAAATATCATTATGTTATAATTATTTAATGCTTTATCGTAAGACAGGTGTTGAAAATGTGAACAGTGTAAAACTGTTTCTTCTTACTTAATATTGTTACTCCAGATACCATGTATATAATTCCTTTATAGATCCCAATGACATGGAGTGCTTATGGCAGATTACACCAGAGTTGATTGCTTAGATCAAAAGACATAGATTATTGAACTGAAACACACACACATACGCATATATATATATATATATATATATATATAGGAACAAGTAAGACCCCGACGGCTGAGCTCAAGCCGTTTCGACGGCTAATTCTGTACTGAATGAAAATTTATTCTGGTATTTAAATAGCCGAGCTTATCAAGGGGTAATTCCATATATGGTCAAAGAGATAATCACCAGGATTGGTCACATCACAAGTTAGTAGTAAATCTGTGATGGCAAATTGGTGGGGGAAGGGGTAGCTAAACATGCCGGTAGGAGAAAAAGGGAGAGGGGTGGAGTAGACCCATTCATGCGTTGGTAGTTCCAGCTACAGCTGGGTGTGAGGTCAAAGAGGATACTGGGGAGGGGGAGGGGGAGAAGGTCGAAACGGTAAGTAGAACAATGGAGAGTGAAACTATGAAAGGTACTGAGAGAGAGAAAAAAAAATAAGCAAAGTCTGGTTACTAAGACTTCAGTCTCTCGCTATTGCTAGGCTAAAGAAATACATAAATAAATAAATAAACAAATAAGTGAATAAAAGAATAGATAAATAAATTAAAAAAAAAAAAAAAAAATCTCTCTCTCTCTCTCTCTCTATATATATATATATATATATATATATATATATATATAATGTAGAATAAAAAAATAAAAAATAATAATAGAAATAAACTAGGTGGGACGGAGATAAAGGGACCCTTATACGAGGTATAAGTGCGTGTATCGTACGGTGACGGGTCAACAAGGGGGGGGGGGGGGGGGGGGGCAGAATACTAAAGAGACTACCACGAAATAATAAAGGTTTCTACCCCAATCACAGGGCCAGCAACCACCCAGTGCAAGAAAGTAAACTAGTACGAGAATATAATTCAGGGTCCGCAAAAAAATACTAGTGCTAACTCTAAGGGTACGGCCACGAAACAAAAAGTCTTATACAAGCTACATGAAAGATCGTACGAAGTAAAAGTAAAGAACGGAGAATTAATACAGGAACCCCCCCCCCCCCCCCCCCCCCCCCCAAAAAAAAAAGGGGAAAAGAGGAAAAAATACTGGATAAACGAGAAATTAAAGCAAAGATGCCACTAAGAAATATAGAAGGCACGGAAAAAAGGGACAGCGGTCGGAGAAGGGGGCGAGTATCCGAAGTCTAACACCTCTGCTATAAAAAGCGGAGTCAGCCAAATCTATCATAGAATATGGGAGGGGGTGGGGGTGCTGAAGCTACAAGGACCGATGGGCTACCTCGGGTGGGCGAGAAAAAGACGACGACAAAGAAAAGGAGCTGGGGTAGAAGGATTAGGGAGGGATGTGGGGAAGGAGGAAATATAGAGGAAACGATAAAAGAATGTAAAAGAAGATCTTACGTCTCCCTTGGCAAGCAGGGGTTACACATTACAAAATAGGCAAGTGGGGTGTTATAGCCCTAGTCTATCCTCCCCGGGTCATTATGGGGTTTGAGGGCGAGGTAAGTCCTACGTAATCGGTGTTTACATGCAGTAACCAGTTCATCTTTCTTGTTTAGGAGTTGGTCCGTCGAAAACAGCATTTGTAATGTTTCCTCCGAGCATAAATTGCACGGACGGCGTCCTCCCGTGTAAGAGTTGGCTCTGGACAGTAATTTCCAAGTGAGATCATAGTTGATGTTGTTGTCCTTCAGGTCCCATATGTGGCCCGAAAGTGTAGTGGCGTGACGCCGGGCCGGGTTTCGGAAGGTATGTCTGTGTTGGTATAGCCGGGTCTTGAAGTCGCATGCGGTTAATCCTATATAAGCTTTGTTGGAGGTGTCCGTGCTCACGTTGCACTGGTAGATCACATTACGGTCTCTGCATCTGTTGTTGAGAGGGCAACTGGATCTATCAGGACAGTTGCACCTCCTGGTCGGCTCTCCACTGCTATTTAGGTTGTTTCTTCCACCGGGGTTGAGTTTTTTGTTGTTGGAGGAGACGATGTTTTGTGCGAAGTTAGGTGTAGTGCTGTAAGAGAGTTTGATGGTATTTTTGTTAATTATGTTGTGGTAGCGGTGTTGTGGTGGGAAGTGTTTTTCAATGAGCCTAAAGAAAATTTTCCCGATGGGCGTTGTGGGGAGGATTGAACCATGTTACATTGCGTGAGCGGCGGTGTCGCCTGCTGGTTCCGCTAATGGGAGCTGGACAGTAGGATATTTCCTCCCGGAAACCACTCCGCTTGAGGGCCTGGTTGTAGTAAGGCGCATGTTCATCGAATATCTTCTCATTAGCTGACAAACGGGATATACGGAGGGAGATGTTTTTGACCAGGTTGTTGGTGACGTTCCTAGGATGGTTAGATCGGCGGTGGATGTAGTGCAGGTTGTCATTGGGTTTCCTGTATGGGTAGTACAGGTCATTATTGAGATCGAGGGTAACGTCCAGGAAATTAACTCGGGTCAGGGACGTTTGTGGGGTTATTTTAAATCCCCAGTCGCGGAAGAAGCTGATTAATTGTTTACGGACCCGATCTGTACTACTGGTGTTGTACCCTTTAAGGGTAAGGAGCCCATCATCACGGTACAATCCGCCACCGAAAGCAGGAAACATATCGGTGAGTTTGGCTATAAGGAATAATCCTATAAGATCTGTGACCTCCGCCGAATCCGTAGCGCCCATGCTGACGTCGAAGGGTGAGTCAGGAGCTCTTTTTATCCATTTGGAGTTGTCAAAGAGTAAGACTGTCTTCCTGGCGTGGAGGATGATTTTTCTTTCCTGGTCGGTGAATATATATATATATATATCTAGTGCGGGTAAAATTCCCGAGATGCATCGACAAGTTCTCTCCAGCGGTCTCTGTCCCTCATTATCGCTACCATGTCCTGCGTCTCCAACAGACCAGTGTCTGTCCTTAGGGCATCAACATACGTTAATCTTGGTCTTCCTCTTCCAGTGTGTCCATGTAGGGGCTCCCACAAGAGCACTGAGTGCAATGTCAACTCTGGATGCCGGTGAGCATGTCCAGCTAACCTCAGTCTCCTCTGTGTCACTTTTGAGCTGACTTTTGGGAGGCTCCCATACAGCTCTGAGTTTTTCTTCCTCAGTGTATACCGTTTAATGTTCAGAGCCATCCTCAGCATTCTCGTGTAGAACCCATCCACCATCTGAGTGAGTTTCTTGGTCAGTGTCCAAGTCTCAGACCCGTACAGCCGCTCAGACTCCACTACAGCAATGTAGAGGCGGATTTTCAGGTCTATATGTGTGGCATATATTTATATATACACACACACATACACCCCCCCCCCCCCCCACACATATATATATATATGAAATGTATGACCCCGATGGCAGAGCTCAAGCCGTTTTGACGGCTATTTCTGGACGCTAAAAATTATAATTTATTCCAGAAATAGCCGTCGAAACGGCTTGAGCTCTGCCGTCGGGGTCATACATTTTCCTATTACCCACTCTACTACCCTAAGTATTGAGTACTCTGGTGCGTTATGGTCCATCTGGTTCCTTACCTCAACTCCTTCGTTATATATATATATATATAGGAGAAGATAAATTATGTTTCATTTATGTAGATCAAATCAATTAACAAATTCTTTTCTTCTTCCTTATTAACTTCTGTCTGATGAAGTGCAATAATCAAAACGTAATACATACAAATGAGCATTGCATAATGCAGTCAGCACATGTAGACGGTTAAGTAATTGTACAGAAACATATGTTAAAGATTGAATACACAATAAATTTCTCCTTCTGACCACTACTTCCTGGTTTTCCTAGTACCATACTTATATATATATATATATATATGTATATATATATATATATATATATATATATATATATATATATATATATATATATATATATATATATATATATATATATATATATATATTATCACCGTTTTACGCCCATTCTTCCATGCCAGCATGGGTTAGATGAGTTGTCTTGTTGTGGGCAATGCTAGGTCAGGTGACCATGTCTTGCTCATACAGAACTGATTTTTGCCTTGGCTGTTACAGCTGTATGCCCTTCTTAATGTCAACCTCATTTACAGTAAGTACTGGGTGCTATATGTCGTGATGCCTACATGACCACCTTACAGTGCAGGCTGGGTGCTTTTTACCATATCACCATCACAACCACTTATATATGTATATATATATATTATTTATTTGCAGGAAAACCTCTGTGTTCGTTCATCAAAGCATAACAAGGTCTTTGAATTTGAGAGGTGAGTTTTTTATGTTGAGAATCATGTGATCAACATTATCTTGATTTCTTGATGTTGTTGTTGCTGTTGTGTTTTTATTCCATTGATCTTGAGCTAAGTATGACTGTTACACATCCTCAGTTCTTTTCCTCAATACTTTGAAGCCATGTGACAACATAACCAACCATCCTTTTAGTATATCTCTCTATAGTGACATACTTTGCAGTGGAGGAGGGTGCGCTGAGAGTATAATAGCTAGAATAAGGATAGGATGGAAGAAATTTAGAGAACTATTCCCACTGTTGACAACAAAAGGCTTCTCCCTACATACAAAAGGAAGGCTGTATGATGATACTACATGGTAGTGAAACATGGGCTGTGACTGTAGAGGACATGTGGTGTTACATGGTAGTGAAACATGGGCTGTGACTGTAGAGAACATGTGGTGCTACATGCTAGCGAAACATGGGCTGTGACTGTAGAGAACATGTGGTGCTACATGGTAGTGAAACATGAGCTGTGGCTGTAGAGAACATGTGGTGCTACATGGTAGTGAAACATGGACTGTGACTGCAGAGAACATGTGGTGCTACATTGTAGTGAAACATGGACTGTGACTGTAGAGAACATGTGGTGCTACATGGGTGAAACATGGACTGTGACTGTAGAGAACATGTGGTGCTACATGGTAGTGAAACATGGACTGTGACTGTAGAGAACATGTGGTGCTACATGGTAGTGAAACATGGGCTGTGACTGTAAAGAACATGCATAGGTTACAGAGAAATGAAGCAACCATGTTTCTTTAGATGTACAATGTAAATGTGAAAGAAAGGCAGAGCTTGGTTGAGTTGAAGGAGAAGCTGGGTTTAAGAGGAAGCTGGGATGGTGTCAGGAGAGAAGACTGCATTGGTATGGAGACATGTGATGTACATGGACAATGACTGATGGGTGAAGAAATGCCAGGAAATCCCAAAGGAAGCCACAATAGAGGACGACCAAGAAAGAGCTGGGCAGAGGTTGTGAGAGCTGACCTCAAATAGCTAAGACTGGCAGAGGAGATCATGAAGGAATGTGACAAGTGGAGAGATGCCTTGCTAAGAAGGATCTGTCCAACCCATGCTAGCATGGAAAAGCGGACATAAAAATGATGATGATGATGATGATGATTGTAGTCACTGTTAGTAATCACCATTACTAAGCTAAACAACCTAAAAACCTACCAGCCAACAGTACACCTCTCCGTAGATGTATTGACAACATAGTCACAGTTAGTAATTATCATGGCTAAATGCTTTTTTCCTAACCAGATTACTTACATCTGTTTTTTCACAAAATAAAATAGTAGCACATATCAGATTCCATGGAAGTATTAGTGACATCTGGCATTCTATTTTATCATGACTAATTTATCTGGTACTACCGATAGTGATTTACTATCGAATTCCAAGTAGGCTGACCCTAATAGCTAAAGGTTAGTTCTATTATTCGTAACCTTTAATTGAGTCATCAGTGAATAGAAAAATACCTTGTCGTATTTAATCCAACACATCCTTAGGAGATCAATAGAAGTGGGGCACCATTTTATTCAAATTAAATATATTAGTCATCCTCCTATAATTATTTAAGTGCTATAATTATTGTGGCCCCTGGCTCTGGTTTGTTGAATCATTAGGGTCCAGATAGACTTTAACTGCTCCCAAATCTTGATGAGAGTACAGTAGGTATATTGTCCCAGGTATGATGTAAATCAAGATAACACACTGTATCACATGGCTGCTCTCTAAATTACAGGTAGAATATATTTGATAGGCTACTACAGGTAGAAAGAACATGACAATGTCACCATGCTCCCAGGCCTTAATTACAGGTATAATATATCTGATAGCCTACTACAGGTAGAAAGAGTATGACATGTCACAATACTCCCAGACCTTAATTACAGGTATAATATATCAGATAGGCTACTACAGGTAGAAAGGGCATTAGAATGTCACAATGTTCTCAGACCTTAATTACAGGTATACTAGAGGCTATTACATAATTTCCATTTATCCAATCTTATTCACAAGGCTTCGGTTGACTTAAGGCTCTGGTAAAAGACATTTCTACTAGAAGCCTTATAATGGGATCAAACATAGAATCTAATGATTCTGAAGAAAACTTTTTAACTCATCTATCCGCGCCTACATCCACTGTTCAACATAAAAAGTTGAAGATCCTATGGATTAATTCCACTAAAGCAATCATTAACTTTAGTGTTGTTATTGCTGTTGTTGTTACAGCCTTGAGAAATCATTGATTGCCAGTTGGCATTCTATCAAAGAAAATGAAACTATTGTAGTGCTACTGGCCTAGGGGTGAATGAAACTGTTGTCATTTCTGTTTACATGACCAAGTTGATGCCAGCGCCATCTGGTAGTACATGATTAAAATAATAATGGAACCAGATTGAAACTGTTTGTTCACTTTGGAAACTAATCTTGTGGCAGGAAGTCAAATATTTCAATACAAGCAAATATACAGTTATATATAGTTATATATACAGTTATATATAGTAATATATACAGTTATATATATAGTTATATATACCGTTATATATAGTTATATATACAGTTATATATAGTTATATATAGTTATATAGAGTTATATATAGTCGTATATACAGTTATATATATAGTTATATATAGTAATATACAGTTATATATATAGTTATATATACAGTTACATATAGTTATATACAGTTATATATATAGTTATATATACAGTTATATACACAGTTATATATACAGTTATATATAGTTATATATACAGTTATATATACAGTTATATGCAGCTATCTATACAGTTATATATACAGTTATATACAGTTATATATAACTATATATATAACTGTATATATAACTATATATAACTGTATATATAGTTATATATAGTTATATACAGTTATATATAAAGTTATATATACAGTTATATATACATTTATATATACAGTTATATACAGTTATATATATAGTTATATATACAGTTATATATAGTTATATATACAGTTATATAGAGTTATATATAGTTATATACAGTTATATATATAGTTATATATACAGTTATATACAGTTATATATACAGTTATATATAGTTATATATACAGTTATATATACAGTTATATATACAGTTATATATACAGTTATATATAGTTATATATACAGTTATATATACAGATATATATATAGTTATATATACAGTTATATACAGTTATATATACAGTTATATATACAGTTATATATAGTTATATATATAGTTATATATATAGTTATATACAGTTATATATAGTTATATATACAGTTATATACAGTTATATAGAGTTATATATACAGTTATATAAGCAGTTATATACAGTTATATATACAGTTATATATATAGTTATATACCGTTATATATACAGTTATATATAGTTATATATACAGTTATATATACAGTTATATATAGTTATATATACAGTTATATATACAGTTATATATACAGTTATATATACAGTTATATATACAGTTATATATAGTTATATATACAGTTATATATACAGATATATATAGTTATATAACAACTAGAAATTGATTAACATATAAATAAACATATGAAACAACCACAGGGGATAATTTTTACAAGTGTGTAAGCACACATAGCTAGGTAGGTAACTAAATAAAGTTGACTAGAACTTCAAAAATAGATACCTTATAGTATGATTAACCTTTCCTGTATATATTCCATTAAAGAAATATATTTCACCAATTAATCGAATGGTAAACGACGGAGGCCGGTACTTGGATTTTCAACAAGGAAGAAGTCCAGCGATCTGTGTTTACGCATTAATTCAAATCAGCGACTGGCCAGTAACGCGTGCTGTATCTACTAAAATACACA
>OZ024740.1:5815949-5895949 GCA_964016885.1 Eledone cirrhosa
GACATAAAAAGAAAAGTGTGAAAAGCTTGCGTAGGCGGAAGAAGAGAGAAGAGTTGGAGTGGGAAATTGGGAAGCTGCGAGAATAAAGAAGTTGTATCTTTAGAAAAATCAGAGAAACCTTCCCTTATAATTGGTAGAGTTTTCTAATCCATGGTGTATCAATCAGTTCATTGATTTAGATATTGATCTATGGTAATATTCAATAAACACTTTTATCTTTGAAGTGATCAAGCACAACAAACATAGACTTAACAATCAATTCATAAAGATATCGGCAGTGGGGGGAGGTTGATGATGGAGGGGGTGATGGTGGTGGTGTTTGTGGTTGTGGTAGTGGTGGTGATGGTGGTGTTGGTGGTGGTGGTGGCGGCGGTGGTGGTAGTGGTGGTGGTGGCGGTGGTGGTGGCGGTGGTGGTAGTGGTGGTGGTGGTGGTGGTGGTAGTGGTGGTGATGGTGGTGTTGGTTGATGGTGGTGGTGGTGGTGGTGGTGGTAGCGGCGGCGGCTGCGGTGGTGGCGGTGATGGTGGTGGTGGTGATGATGGTGGTGGTGGTGATGGTGGTGGTGGTGATGATGGTGGTGGCGGGGCGGTGGTGGTAGTGGTGGTGGTGGTGTTTGTGGTAGTGGTGGTGATGGTGGTGTTGGTGAAGGTGGTAGTGGTGGTGGTGGTGTTTGTGGTAGTGGTGGTGATGGTGGTGTTGGTGAAGGTGGTGGTGGTGGTGGGGGGGGGGGGGGGGGGGTGATTATGGTAGTGGTGATGGTAGTGGTGGTAGTGGTGGTAGTGGTGGTGGTAGTGGTGGTGGTAGTGGTGATGACTGTGATAGAAGAAAGGATCAAGTACAGGAGTACAAAACTGAAGGACCAAGTTCTGGAAGTGACAGAAACAGTAATAAGATATAAAGTCAAATGAGATGTAGTTGTGTTTTATTAAGGGGGTAAAGAAGGGCAGATCTGGCTGTGGGAGAACGTAGAGAAAAGGACTATGAAATCCATAAATGAGAGGAAAAGATGGGGAAAAACAAGGATTCTAGGACCACAGAAAAAAAGGATGGGGAAGGGGAGAGGATAATGGACTCTGAGTCTAGGGCACAGCGGTGTTGTGGCTGTGCATTGCGGACAAAACTGCAAAAGCAATGACCAGCGACACTTGCTGCATTAGACCCATAACCCTACCTTGTGGGTCTGTTTCCTCAGATAGGCTTCTGATGTTCTGATCTTGGGATCTGGGTACTCCTGGGGTGTTGATGGTGGCCAGTATAAGGAGTATTACAGAGGACTCCTCCTGGGGTGTTGACGGTGACCAGTATGGAGGAGTATTACAGAGGACTCCTGGGGTGTTGATGGTGAACAGTATAAGGAGTATTACAGATGCCCTCTTCTTAATAAAACAACTACAAGAGAAGTTCTTAGTGTAAGCCATTGTATCTAGTTTCATGGACCTAGAGAAGGCCCTTGACAGAATACCTCACTGTATCATCTAGTGGTTCTTAAGGAATGTAGAGGTAGAAGAATCACTCATGAGAACTGTACAAGCTCTGTACAGACGAGATGTCAATAAAGTGAGAGTAGGAAATGAGTTTAGTGAGGAATTCAACCCACTTCTCTTTATTATAGTTCCCCAGGCCATATCAGCGGAGTTTAAGACCAGTAATCCATACGATTTTCTGTAAAATGATAATCTTTAATTCTTATAACTGAATTTGAAAGAACTAGCAAAGAAATTCTGCTACATACTTTGTAAGTATGTACAGGGATGGTTGTCAGAGCCACAATTATATAAATGGTTTCCAATCCTAGGAAGGCTTCATAGAAGCGATTGATAGTTTCTGTTACCTAGGTAATATAATTAGCTGTGGAGGGCTCTGAGAACAGAATAGCTAGAAAAAGAACGAAATGGGAAAAGTTGAAGAAGCTACAACCTCTATTGACAAAAAGATTCTCCGAATGAATGAAAGGTAGCATGTCTGTATGTGATGTGTGGTGCTACATGGTAGTGAGACATGGGAAGTGAATGTAGAGGATGTGAGGTGCTACATGGTAGTGAGACATGGGAAGTGAATGTAGAGGATGTGAGGTGCTACATGGTAGTGAGACATGGGCAGTGAAAGTAGAGGATATGTGGTGCTACATGGTAGTGAGACATAGGAAGTGAATGTAGAGGATGTGAGGTGCTACATGGTAGTGAGACAAGGGTAGTGAATGTAGAGGACACATGGTGCTACATTGTAGTGAGACATGGGTAGTTAATGTAGAGGATATGTGGTGCTACATGGTAGTGAGGCATGGGCAGTCAATGTAGAGGATGTGTGGCGCTACATGGTAGTGAGACAGGGGCAGGGACTGAAGATATGTGAAGGCTAGAGAGGAAAATGCTGTGAAGGCTAGGGAGGAACATGTTGTGATGGCTAGAGAGGAATATGCTGTGAAGGCTAGAGAGGAATATGCTGTGATGGCTAGAGAGGAACATGCTGCAATGGCTAGAGAAGAGCATGCTGTGATGGCTAGAGAGGAACATGCTGTGATGGCTAGAGAAGAACATGCTCTGATGGTTAGAGAGGAACATGCTGTGATGGCTAGAGAGGAACATGCTATGAAGGCTAGAGAGGAACATATTGTGATGGCTAGAGAGGAACATGTTGTGATGGCTAGAGAGGAACATGCTGTGATGGCTAGAGAGGAGCATACTGTAATGGCTAGAGAGGAACATGCTGTGATGGCTAGGGAGGAAGATGCTGTGATGGCTAGAGAGGAACATGTTGTGATGGCTACAGAGGAACATGCTGTGATCGCTAGAGAGGAACATGTTGTGATGGCTTGAGAGGAACATGTTGTGATGGCTAGAGAGGAGCATGTTGTGATGGCTAGAGAGGAACATGCTGTGATGGCTAGAAGGGAACATGTTGTGATGGCTAGAGAGAAACATGCTGTGATGGCTAGAGGTGAGCATGCTGTGATGGCTACAGAGGAACATGCTGTGATGGCTAGAGAGGAACATGCTGTGATGGCTAGAGAGGAACATGTGTGATGGCTAGAGAAAAGCATGCTGTGGTGGTTAGAGAGGAACATGTTGTGATGGCTAGAGAGGAGCATGCTGTGATGGCTAGAGAGGAATATGCTGTGATGGCTAGAGAGGAACATGCTGTGATGGCTAGAGAGGAGCATGCTGTGATGGTTAGAGAGGAACATGTGTGATGGCTAGAGAGGAACATGCTGTGATGGCTAGAGAGGAACATGCTGTGATGGCTAGAGAGGAGCATACTGCGATTGCTGGAGAGGAACATGCTGTGATGGCTAGAGAGGAACATGCTGTGATGGCTAGAGAGGAACATTCTGTGATGGCTAGAGAGGAACATGCTGTGATGGCTAGAGTGGAACATTCTGTGATGGCTAGAGAGGAAAATGCTGTGAAATCTAGGGAGGAATATGCTGTGATGGCTAGAGAGGAACATGCTGTGATGGCTAGAGAGGAAGATGCTGTGATGGCTAGAGAGGAGCATGCTGTGATGGCTAGAGAGGAACATGCTGTGATGGCTAGAGAGGAACATGCTGTGATGGCTAGAGAGGAACATGCTGTGATGGCTAGAGAAGAACATGCTATGATGGCTAGAGAGTAAAATGCTGTGATGACTACAGAGGAACATGATCTGATGGCTACAGCGGAACATGCTGTGATGGCTAGAGAAGAACATACTATGATGGCTAGAGAGGAAAATGCTGTGATGGCTACAGAGGAACATGATGTAATGGCTAGGGAGGAAGATGCTGTGATGGCTAGAGAGGAACATGCTGTGATGGCTAGAGAGGAACATGCTGTGATGGCTAGAGAAAAGCATGCTGTGATGGTTAGAGAGGAACATGTTGTGATGGCTAGAGAGAAGCATGCTGTGATGGCTAGAGAGGAATATGCTGTGATGGCTAGAGAGGAACATGCTGTGATAGCTAGAGAGGAGCATGCTGTGATGGTTAGAGAGGAACATGTGTGATGGCTAGAGAGGAACATGCTGTGATGGCTAGAGAGGAACATGCTGTGATGGCTAGAGAGGAGCATACTGTGATTGCTGGAGAGGAACATGCTGTGATGGCTAGAGAGGAACATGCTGTGATGGCTAGAGAGGAACATGCTGTGATGGCTAGAGAGGAACATGCTGTGATGGCTACAGAGGAACATGCTGTGATGGCTAGGGAGGAAGATGCTGTGATGGCTAGAGAGGAACATGCTGTGATGGCTAGAGAGGAACATGCTGTGATGGCTAGAGAGGAACATGTTGTGATGGCTCGAGAGGAACATGCTGTGATGGCTAGATAAGAACATGCTGTGATGGTTAAAGAGGAAAATGCTGTGATGGCTACAGAGGAACATGATGTGATGGCTAGGGAGGAAGATGCTGTGATGGCTAGAGAGGAACATGCTGTGATGACAAGAGAGGAACATGCTGTGATGGCTAGAGAGGAACATGCTGTGATGGCTAGAGTGGAACATGCTGTGATACCTAGAGAAGAACATGCTGCGATGGCTAGAAAGGAAAATGCTGTGATGGCTACAGAGGAACATGATGTGATGGCTAGGGAGGAAGATGCTGTGATGGCTAGAGAGGAACATGCTGTGATGGCTAGAGAGGAACATGCTGTGATGGCTAGAGAGGAACATGCTGTGATGGCTAGATAAGAACATGCTGTGATGGCTAGAGAGGAAAATGGTGTGATGGCTACAGAGGAACATGATGTGATGGCTAGGGAGGAAGATACTGTGATGGCTAGAGAGGAACATGCTGTGATGGCTAGAGAAGAACATGTTATGATGGCTAGAGAGGAACATGCTATTTTGGCTAGAGGTGAGCAAGATATGATGGCTAGAGAGGAACATGCTGTGATGGCTAGAGAGTAACATGCTGTGATTGCTAGAGAGAAATGGAGCATGCTGTGATGGCTAGAGAGGAACATGCTGTGATGGCAAGAGAGGAACATGCTGTGATGGCTCGAGAGGAGCATTCTGTGATGGCTAGAGAGGAGCATTCTGTGATGGCTAGAGAGGAGCATGCTGTGATGGCTACAGAGGAAGATGCTCTGAAGGCTAGAGAGGATCATGATGTGATTGCTAGAGAGGAACATGCTGTGATGGCTAGAGAAGAACATGCTGTGATGGCTAGAGAGGAGCATACTGTGATGGCTAGAGAAGAACATGCTATGATGGCTAGAGAGGAAAATGCTGTGATGGCTACAGAGGAACATGATGTGATGGCTAGAGAGGAACATGATGTGATGGCTAGGGAGAAGCATGCTGTGATGGCTAGAGAGGAGCATTCTGTGATGGCTAGAGAGGAATATGCTGTAATGTCAAGAGAGGAACATGCTGTGATGGCTAGAGAGGAGCATTCTGCGATGGCTAGAGAGGAGCATTCTGTGATGGCTAGAGAGGAGCATGCTGTGATGGCTACAGAGGAAGATGCTCTGAAGGCTAGAGAGGATCATGATGTGATGGCTAGAGAGGAACATGCTGTGATAGCTAGAGAAGAACATGATGTGATGGCTAGAGAGGAGCATGCTGTGGTGGCTAGAGAGGAGCATGCTGTGATGGTTAGAGAGGAACATGTGTGATGGCTAGAGAGGAGCATGCTTTGATGGCTAGAGAGGAACATGCTGTGATGGCTAGAGAGGAACATGTTGTGATGGCTAGAGAGGATCATGTTGTGATGGCTAGATGTGAGCATGCTGTGATGGCTAGAGAGGAACATGATGTGACGGCTAGAGAGGAACATGCTGTGATGGTTAGACAGGAACATGATGTGATGGCTAGGGAGGAAGATGCTGTGATGGCTAGAGAGGAACATGCTGTGATGGCTAGAGGGGAACATGCTGTGATGGCTAGAGAGGAACATGCTGTGATGGCTAGGGAGAAGCATGCTGTGATGGCTAGAGAGGAGCATTCTGTGATGGCTAGAGAGGAATATGCTGTGATGGCAAGAGAGGAACATGCTGTGATGGCTAGAGAGTAGCATTCTGCGATGGCTAGAGAGAAGCATGCTGTGATGGCTACAGAGGAAGATGCTCTGAAGGCTATAGAGGATCATGATGTGATGGCTAGAGAGGAACATGCTGTGATAGCTAGAGAAGAACATGCTGTGATGGCTAGAGAGGGGCATGCTGTGGTGGCTAGAGAGGAGCATGCTGTGATGGTTAGAGAGGAACATGTGTGATGGCTAGAGAGGAGCATGCTTTGATGGCTAGAGAGGAATATGCTGTGATGGCTAGAGAGGAACATGTTGTGATGGCTAGAGAGGATCATGTTGTGATGGCTAGATGTGAGCATGCTGTGATGGCTAGAGAGGAACGTGATGTGACGGCTAGAGAGGAACATGCTGTGATGGTTAGAGAGGAGCATGCTGTGATGGTTAGAGAGGAGCATGCTGTAATTGCTAGAGAGGCACATACTGTGATGGCTAAAGAATAGGATGTTGTGATGCCTAGAGAGTAACATGCTGTGATGGCTAGATAGGAACATACTGTGATGGCAAGAGAGGAACATGTTGTGATGGCTAGAGAGGAAGATGCTGTGATGGCTGGAGAGGAACATGCTGTGATGGCTAGAGTGGAACATGCTGTGATGTCTAGAGAGGAACATGTTGTGATGGCTACAGAGGAACATGATGTGATGGCTCGAAAGGAACATGCTGTGATGGCTAGATAAGAACATGCTGTGATGGTTAAAGAGGAAAATGCTGTGATGGCTAGAGAGGAACATGATGTGATGGCTAGGGAGGAAGATGCTGTGATGGCTAGAGAGGAACATGCTGTGATGACAAGAGAGGAACATGCTGTGATACCGAGAGAAGAACATGCTGCGATGGCTAGAAAGGAAAATGCTGTGATGGCTACAGAGGAATATGATGTGATGGCTAGGGAGGAAGATGCTGTGATGGCTAGAGAGGAACATGCTGTGATGGCTAGAGAGGAACATGATGTGATGGCTAAAGAGGAACATGCTGTGATGGCTAGATAAGAACATGCTGTGATGGCTAGAGAGGAAAATGCTGTGATGGCTACAGAGGAACATGATGTGATGGCTAGGGAGGAAGATGCTGTGATGGCTAGAGAGGAACATGCTGTGATGGCTAGAGGGGAACATGCTGTGATGGCAAGAGAGGAACATGCTGTGATGGCTAGAGAGGAACATGCTGTGATGGCTAGAGAGGAACATGCTGTGATGGCTAGAGAGGAACATGCTGTGATGGCTAGAGTGGAACATGCTGTGATGGCTAGAGAGGAACATGCTGTGATGCCTAGAGAAGAACATGCTGCGATGGCTAGAAAGGAAAATGCTGTGATGGCTACAGAGGAAAATGATGTGATGGCTAGGAAGGAAGATGCTGTGATGTCTAGAGAGGAACATGATGTGATGGTTAGGGAGGAGCATGCTGTGATGGCTAGAGAGGAACATGCTATTTTGGCTAGAGGTGAGCAAGCTATGATGGCTAGAGAGGAACATGCTGTGATGGCTAGAGAGTAACATGCTGTGATTGCTAGAGAGAAATGGAGCATGCTGTGATGGCTAGAGAGGAGCATTCTGTGATGGCTAGAGAGGAGCATTCTGTGATGGCTAGAGAGGAGCATGCTGTGATGCCTACAGAGGAAGATGCTCTGAAGGCTAGAGAGGATCATGATGTGATGGCTAGAGAGGAAAATGCTGTGATGGCTAGAGAAGAACATGCTGTGATGGCTAGAGAATGAGCATGCTGTGATGGCTAGAGAAGAATATGCTATGATGGCTAGAGAGGAAAATGCTGTGATGGCTACAGAGGAACATGATGTGATGGCTAGAGAGGAACATGATGTGATGGCTAGAGAAGAATATGCTGTGATGGCTACAGAGGAACATGCTGTGATGGCTAGAGAGGAGCATTCTGCGATGGCTAGAGAGGAGCATTCTGTGATGGCTACAGAGGAACATGCTGTGAAGGCTAGAGAGGAACATGCTGTGATGGTTAGAGAGGAGCATGCTGTGATGGTTAGAGAGGAGCATGCTGTGATTGCTAGAGAGGCACATACTGTGATGGCTAAAGAATAACATGTTGTGATGCCTAGAGAGTAACATGCTGTGATGGCTAGATAGGAACATACTGTGATGGCAAGAGAGGAACATGTAGTGATGGCTAGAGAGGAAGATGCTGTGATGGCTGGAGAGGAACATGCTGTGATGGCTAGAGTGGAACATGCTGTGATGTCTAGAGAGGAACATGTTGTGATGGCTAGAGAAGAACATGCTCTAATGGCTAGAGAGGAAAATGCTGTGATGGCTACAGAGTAACATGATGTGATGGCTAGGGAGGAAGATGATGTGATGGCTAGAGAGGAACATGCTGTGATGGCTAGAGAGGAACATGCTGTGATGGCTAGAGAGGAACATGTTGTGATGGCTAGATAAGAACATGCTGTGATGGTTAAAGAGGAAAATGCTGTGATGGCTAGAGAGGAACATGATGTGATGGCTAGGGAGGAAGATGCTGTGATGGCTAGAGAGGAACATGCTGTGATGACAAGAGAGGAACATGCTGTGATGGCTAGAGAGGAACATGTTGTGATGGCTAGAGCGGAACATGTTGTGATGGTTAGAGATGAGCATGTTGTGATGGCTAGAGAGGAACATGTTGTGATGGCTAGAGAGGAGCATGCTGTGATGGCTAGAGAGGAGCACGTTTTGATGGCTAGTGAGGAACATGTTGTGATGGTTAGAGAGGAACATGTTGTGATGGCTAGAGATGAGCATGTTGTGATGGCTAGAGAGGAACATGTTGTGATGGCTACAGAGGAACATGCTGTGATGGCTAGAGGTGAGCATGCTGTGATGGCTTGAGAGGAGCATGTTTTGATGGCTAGTGAGGAACATGTTGTGATGGCTAGAGAGGAACATGTTGTGATGGCTAGAGATGAGCATGTTGTGATGGCTAGAGAGGAACATGCTGTGATGGCTAGAGAGGAACATGCTTTGATGGCTAGAGAGGAACATGTTGTGATGGCTACAGAGGAACATGTTGTGATGGCTAGAGAGGAACATGTTGTGTTGGCTAGAGAGGAACATGCTGTGATGGCTGGAGAGGAACATGCTGTGATGGCTAGAGAGGAACATGTTGCGATGGCTAGAGAGGAACATGTTGTGATGGCTAGAGAGGAACATGTTGTGATGGCTAGAGAGGAATATGCTGTTATGGCTAGAGAGGAACATGTTGTGATGGCTAGAGAGGAACATGCTGTGATGGCTGGAGAGTAACATGTTGTGATGGCTAGAGAGGAACATGCTGTTATGGCTAGAGAGGAACATGTTGTGATGGCTAGAGAGGAACATGCTGTGATGGCTGGAGAGGAACATGTTGTGATGGCTAGAGAGGAACATGTTGTGATGGCTAGAGAGGAACATGTTGTGATGGCTAGAGAGGAACATGTTGTGATGCCTAGCGAGGAACATGTTGTGATGGCTAGACAGGAACATGCTGTGATGGCTAGAGAGGAACATGTTGTGATGGCTAGAGAGGAACATGTTGTGATGGCTAGAGAGGAACATGTTGTGATGGCTAGAGAGGAACATGTGTTGGACTTACTTGATGCTGTTGAATGTCTTGGAGAATCTCTTTGGTTCATAATTGTTTCTACTTTTTGGCACAAGGCCAGCAAATATCCAGTACATTACTGGTACTTTAATTTATCGACCCCGTAAGGATGAAAGGCAACGTCAACCTCAGCGGGATTTGAACTCAGCTGGTTAAGGGACGTAACTATGCTGTAAAGTATGGTATCTGAAAGTATGGTATCTATATTAAAGAATTGGACAAGAAATAACAAATTTTACAATAATATTAGTGGCAAAATTTTTTTATTCGTTTCCTGTGCTATGCCCCAGTATCTTCTTGATTAGTGCATAATAATTGTCATGCTCTCAATAATTGTCATGCTCCAAGAATTGGACAAGAAATAAAAAAAATTACAATAATATTAGTGGCAACATTTTTATTGGTAAAAAATCGAGTTCCACATTCATAGGCTCTGGGTTCCACATTCAGAGGTCGTCGTCAGACCGGGGATCATTTGATCCTGGTTTGAACACCAATTGGGCCATAACCATACCCCTATTTCATCATTCGGCGACACGCCTCATGTGTCATGCATAATGTGAATGGACCCATGGGCCAATGAGCACAGATCTTGAGCAGCAGCGGATGGTCTTGTCGTCCCGCTCATCCTTGATCTTGACCAACCCGTCCATCTTCTCCTTGCATCTTGTCCTTGAGTTCAAGTCCGGCAGTTCAGATGAATGCGTGCCACAGCTTTCTGGTACAGGAAGAGGGAGCAGGAGGACTGGAGGGATGACGGGACAGAGGGAGGGAGGACCGGTGGTTGAGGGAGGTGCTGTAGTCGGTGGTCAGAGTCGACATCTTGTCCCGGTCGTCTTCTCCATCTTCGTCTGGTGTTGCGGGACCAGAAGTGCATTCTTGGAGGAGACCTGCAGCTGCATCGGTCAATTCTTCTTGCACTGGTCATTCTGACGGAGCAGAACTGCTCAGCCAACCAACCCCAACCAGAACCAACCGCTCAGGGGCAACGCACAATGAGAGCATGACAATTATTATGCACTAATCAAGAAGATACTGGGGCATAGCACAGGAAACGAATAAAAAAATTTTGCCACTAATATTATTGTAAAATTTGTTATTTCTTGTCCAATTCTTTAAAGTTTTATCTTAGTTTCTTGTCCTATTCTTTTAAAGTTTTATTTTAGTTTCTTGTCCTGTATTTTTAAAGGTTTATATTCCAACAATATTACTTTTTTTTGCTGTACGCATTTTTCTATCTGGTCTACTATTTTTTAAGGCAATGCAAGCAACAACTATCTAATAATTAAAAGATCATAGTGAATTACTGACAAGTGATTGACATTTTAAAGTTCTTTTGAGTATAATTGCAATCTAGTTGAGGCAACTGGCTTAATGACAAAGCTAGTAAATCATGAATGCATTTGAGATGATTAGTGCATAATATTGAATTGGTGAAACTTGTGCATTTCAATGGTGTTACGGATAAAAACTGATACTGCTGTCTACGACCTTTATATAGGATTGTCATGTTTCTCTGTATCTGCAATGTGGGTATACAAAATAAGAATTATATTAACTTTTATTTAAAATCCCCAAAAATGCTGTGCATGAAAACTTCAAAAAGTAATTCTATTTCTATTGATGACCTCTTAGTTGCTCATACTAATTTTGTAAAAGATTTCAAGCTAATAATCAGAATGATCTGGTATAATTTTTATGCAGATAAATGACTAATTAGTATAAGGGGCCATCCAGATATCATGTGGACACCGCGAACCAAAAATGGTCACATGATATCTGGATGGCTCCTAAGCATCCCCTCCACATGGCGGGGACATGGGTCATCATCGTGGAGCACTCACCTATTTTTAAAATATTAGACTATGATAAATGAATTTAGTTAAAAATACAATTTGAAATATATTAGATTACCTCCCCTTGTAATTACCTCCCCTAGCGTCACGCTTACTACTCACTCACTTGAACACAAGATTTATCAGCAAACTTTGATTATGCGTAATGATCTACTGTTCATGCTCATATAAGTTTTATCTCAGTTAAATAAAGTAGAGCCGCGCTGTACTGTCGTAAACAGACGATTGCCAACGAAAACACGACCACAACAATATTACTAAACGGCCTACCGTCCGTTTAGGATGTATGTATATATATATATGTATGTATATATATATATATATATATATATATATATATATATATATATATATATATATATATATATATATATATATATATATATATATATATATATATATATATATATATATATATATCTACATACATACATATATATCTACATATATCTATAAATATATATATATATATATATATATATATATATATATATATATATATAAATGAAAGGTATAGAAAACACTGCAGCGAAAGATATATATATATCTACAAAGGAACGCTGTACTAGTTTCAAGCTTATACGTCAATATATATGTGTGCATGTATGTACATATATATACATACTACTGTACGTCTGTATACATATATGTATGTACGTGTACATACTTATATTTAAGTAACAGCCGTACTAAGAGTGGGAAATAAAATTTCGTTTCATTTTTTCCGTTTATCGTTTTCGGTGCACCCGGCCGATTAACCCACTCGATATGCAAATTGGGCTACTCAGCCGTTAATATGCATAAGGTAAGTATATACATTCAACAATCTGGCAGGAAGGAATACGCTGCTGACGATAGCTAATAAGCTTGAAACTAGTACAGTGTTCCTTTTGCAGTGTTGAACAAACGAGCAGCGATGGTTGCTAGACACTACGGCTTAATACGGGATGTTTATTTACAAACACACCGAACATTATAATAAATGTTCGGTGAATCCATACGTACATATATATATGTGTGCATGTATGTATATATATATACATACTAGTGTACGTCTGTATACATATATGTATGTACGTGTACATACTTATATATATATATATATCTACATATATATATCTACATATACATATTTACATCTACATATATATCATCATCATCATCATCATTACCGTTTTACGTCCGTTCTTCCACGCTAGCATGGGTTAGACGGGTTGTCCTGTTGTGGGCAGTGTCTGGTCGGCTGACCATGCCTTGCTCATGCAGGAACTGATTTGGTTTGATTTCTGCAGCTGGATGCCCTTCCTAACACCAACCTCATTTACAGTGAGTGCTGGGTGCTTTTTCGTGCCGCCTACAAGTCCACTTTACAGTGTGGGCTGGGTGCTTTTTTTGCCATGGCACCTCCACGACCACCTTGCAGTGGGGGGGTGTGGGGGCATATTGTCTATATGCCTCAGCTTGTACCCATGGGAGGTAGGGTACTCTGTATTACTGCGTGACGCCAAAGGTCACGGTCGTGTGTCATCGCCTTGGAGAGGTGTAATTGGGTAAGGTCGACTTTTATCACCTCATCCCAGGTCATCTTGGGTCTGCCCACTCCGCGGTTTCCATCGACTTCTAGTGTTCTGCACCTTTTTATGCAGCTGTCATCCTTCATACACATCACATGTCCATACCAACACAACCGCCTCTCCTGCACACAGCATTTGATTCCTCTTATGCCCAGTCTCTCTCTCAATTCATTTATGCTTTGTCGGTCGCGTATATTACTGTTACACATCCATCGGAGCATGCAGGCTTCGTTTCTCTCTAATCTACGTAAGTCTTCCACTTTCAGTGCCTAGGTCTCACTACCATGCAACATTGCTGTTCGGATACACGCATCATACAGTCTGCCTTTCATTCTGAGGGAGAAGCCTTTTGCAGCTAGCAGTGGCAGTAGTTCCCTGAACTTCTTCCATCCCGTTCTTACCCTAGTTATTGTACTTTGTGAACACCCACCTCCGCTGCTAATTTGGTCACCTAGGTAGCAGAAGTTGTCTACTGTTTCTACAGTTTCTACATATGTACATATATATATATATCTACATATATATATCTACATATATATATCTACATACATATATCTACCTATATATATCTACATATATATATCTAGATATATATATCTACATATATATATCTACATATATATATTTACATATATGTCGATATATATCTGTAGATATATATATGTATATATATATATGTATATATATATGTATATATATATATATATATATATATATATATATATATATATATATATATATATATATATATATATATATATATATATAACTTTGAATAACTTTGAAATGTTTTGGCCAGTATTGGCCCAGGCCATGTCTAACTTAATAGCACCACCTGGCGAAGTCTTTCAATTCAGGATTTGGGCACCATGGCCCATTCGAGAAGAGAATTAGTTTGCGGAGACATATCCGGGTGTGGGTGGTTTGTCCGGGTTTACTTGGAGGAATTTGTCCAAAGTCTTCTTGAATTTTGTGTGGTCAGTTTCTGTTTTGACGTGTCCTGGTGTGATGTTGAAGAGAGCAGGGCCAATTGAGGTGAAATAATTGTGCCGTATTGTTGTTATGATTTGCGATTTAGATTTTTGTTTGGGACGGATAGCACGGGGCCCAAGCCTTGGGTGTATTTTGAAGGTGATGCCAACATCATTTGGGCAGTGCTGATGAAACATTTTCCACATTATGCAGATAATATAACGCTCACGGCGACGTTGGAGTGAGTAAAGTTTCAGCTTTTCTAGTCGACCCCAGTAGTCAAGGTCTGACATGCCATCTATCTTTTTCGTGATTGCCCTTTGGGGAGCTTCAAGTTTCATGATACTTTGTTTCGTGTGGGGAGACCACAGTGGACAACAGTATTCAAGGTGTGGTCGGGCAAAAGTAGAGAAGGATAATGGTGTGGGAATCTCTCGACTGGAAGGTTCTGAGGATCCAGGAACACATTCTGCGGGCCATGTCAACTTTGCTGCTTATATGCGTGGCCCAGCTTATGTTGCTGTCCACGGTTACTCCCAAGTCTCTGTTGGCGTTAGATGCTACGAGAGTTTCACCGGAGGGAAGGGAGTACGGGAGTTTCAGATATATATATATATATATATATATATATATATATATATATATATATATATATATAAATGAAGATATATATATGTAGATATCTACATATGTATATCTATATATATGTAGATATATATATGTAGATATATGTATGTAGATATATATATGTAGATTTATATATGTAGATATATATATATGTAGATATATATATATATATCTATATATATGTAGATAAATATATGTAGATTTATATATGTAGATATATATATATGTAGATATATATATATGTAGATATATATATATGTAGATATATATATATATGTATATATATATATCCACAGCCTCAACCACTGACAGTCTTCTTGACTTCATGAATGAGTTTTTCTTGTCCCAACTTGTCCTTGCACCAACGAGGCATCAGAAGAATATTCTGGATCTAGTGTTTAGTAACCACACTAATACTATACATAATATTACAGTGGAAAAAACCCTTCTCTCAGACCATGACATGGTTCTTTGTAACCTGAGATTCCACCAGCCGAAAGCTAATCCTTGGGTGCTCTCTCCAGTCCACCCATTTGATAACATGGATCTCTACAATGCTAACTGGGATGCAATTATGAACGAACTATCACATGTTGACTGATCTTTAACACATGCACACACTTCCACCAACATCAAAACATCTTGGCAGATCTTTGTAGATACTGTCACAAATATATGTACAAAACACACTCCACCAAAACCTGTCAAAAAAACAAAGTGCAGTATCCCCCAAAACAGAAAAACAATTATCAGAAAAATAAAAAGAACAAATAAAAAAATTAACACACTAAAATACTGCCAACAGCAACACACACATTCAATGGCTATCACCCTGCTTGAGTCAAACAAATATAACCTCCAGCAATGCATGATGACCATCATCAATAACCAGAGAATAGCTGAAGAGAGGTGGGCCATTGAGAAAATCAAACTCAACCCCAAAGTGTTCTTCTCACTCGCTAAAAAACACAAGGTCACCGTCTCCACTGTTGGCCCCTTAGTTGATGAAAATAGCACACTCCAGGACAATGCCAAAACCATGGACAAGATACTGCAGAAACAATACTGCTCTGTTTTCAGCAACCCTGATATGGCCGATCTGGCCCGTGTCAGTGATATTAACCCCCAACACACTATATCAGACATAACGTTTGGCGCCCCTGATGTCTTAGCGGCAATAAACAAAATTAAACACAATTCAGCAGTAGGCCCCTACAGGTTCCCTGCTTGTGTCCTGAAGGTGTGTCGACACCAACTTGCAACTCCTCTTGCTAATCTGTGGAGGAACTCACTGGGCACTGGCTATATTCCTGAAAACTTTCTGTCCCAGTCCGTTGTCCCAGTCTTCAAAAAAAGGGAAATAACTCCCTTGCAGGGAACTACCGTCCGATCTCACTCACCTCTCATATTATCAAGGTATTTGAGAGGATGGTGAGATCATGAATAACCCACTTTCTTGAAAGCAACGGCCTGCTGAACTCCAACCAACATGGGTTCCGTAATGGAAGGGACTGCCTAACGCAGCTCCTGCATCACATTGACGATGTTTTGAGAGCCTTGGGAGAGGGCTCCAACACAGATGTCATCTACCTTGATTTCAGAAAAAACTATCCAATGTTGGTGTCTCTGGAAGGTTACTACAGTGGATCAAATGTTTCCTGACAGGCAGAACTCAGCATGTTGTAGTCGAAGGAGTAAAATCAAGCCCTGCCAAAGTCAGAAGTCGCGTTCCACAAGGCACTGTGTTGGGCCCACTTCTTTTCATCATCTACATCAATGACATTACTGACATCATCAAACACAGTAACATCAGAATCTTCGCAGATGATTCCAAGCTCCAAAGGGTCATCAATGAGGTGGTTGACCGGACTTGCCTTCAGTCAGACCTACTGGCTGTTATCCAATGGGCAGAGATGAATAATATGCTGTTGAATGAGGATAAATTTGAACTAATCCACTTTGGAAAAAAGGATTCTCTGAAAATACTATACTCTCTTCCTTCGGGTGAAACTCTAGTGGCTTCCAATAACATCAGAGACCTGGGAGTAGTTGTGGACAACGATATAAGCTGGGCCACTCATATAAACAGCAAAGTTGATATGGCCCGCAGAATTTGTTCCTGGATTCTCAGAACTTTCCAATCGAGAGATATCCACACTGTTGTCCTTCTCTTCTCTACTTTTGTCCGACCCCACCTTGAATACTGTTGTCCACCGTGGTCACCCCACACGAAACAAAGTATCATGAAAGTTGAAGCACCCCAAAGGTCAATTACAAAAAAGATAGTTGCCTTGACAGGCCTTGACTATTGGGGTCGATTAGAACAGCTCAAACTTTATTCTCTTCAACGTTGCCATGAGCGCTACATTATCTGTATGATGTGGAAAATATTCCATTAGCTTTGCCCAAATGATGTTGGCATCATCTTTAGTGCTTGGGCCCCGTGCTATCCGCCCACGACAAAAATCCCACTCGCATCACATAACAACAATACGTACAATTATTTCACTTCAATTGGCCCTGCTCTCTTTAACATTACACCAAAACACATCAAAGCAGAGACAGAACCCATCAAGTTCAAGAAGTCTTTGGATAAATTCCTTCAAGAAATCCCGGATAAGCCTCCTACACCCGGATATGCCTCTGTAAACAATAACTCTCTGCTCGAGTGGGCCATGGTGCCCAAACACTGACTTGTAAGACTTCGCCAGGTGGTGGTATTAAGTTAGACATGGCCTGGGCCAATACTGGCCGAAACCTATCAAGAGTTATCAAGTGTTATATATATATATATGTAGATATATATATATGTAGATATATATATGTAGATGTAAATATGTAGATATATATATGTAGATATATATATATATATATGTAGATATATATATGGTAGTGAGACCTGGGTGCTGAAGGTGGAAGACTTACGTAGATTAGAGAGAAACGAAGCCTGCATGCTCCGATGGATGTGTAACAGTAATATACGTGAACGACAAAGTATAAATGAATTGAGAGAGAGACTGAGCATAAAAGGAATCAAATGCTGTGTGCAGGAGAGGCGGTTGCACTGGTATGGACATGTGATGCGTATGAAGGATGACAGCTGCATAAAAAGGTGCAGAGCACTAGAAGTTGATGGAAACCACGGAGTCGGGAGACCCAAGATGACCTGGGATGAGGTGATAAAAGCCGACCTTACCCAATTACACCTCTCAAATGCAATGACACACGACCTCCCATGGGTACAAGCTGAAGCATATAGACAATATGCCCCCACACCCCCCACCGCAAGGTGGTCGTGGAGGTGCCACGGCAAAAAAAGCACCCAGCCCACACTGTAAAGTGGACGTGTAGGCGCCAAGAAAAAGCACCCAGCACTCACTGTAAATGAGGTTGGTGTTAGGAAGGGCATCCAGCTGTAGAAATCAAGCCAAATCAGTTCCTGTATGAGCAAGGCATGGTCAGCCGACCAGACACTGCCCACAACAGGACAACCCGTCTAACCCATGCTAGCGTGGAAGAACAGACGTAAAACGGTGATGATGATGATGATGATGATAATGATATATGTAGATATATGTATGTAGATATATATATATGTAGATCATCATCATTTCATTTTACGTCCACTTTTCCCTGCTTGCAAGGGTCAGACAGTAACTGATTCTGGCTTGATTTCTACAGCTGGATGACCTTCCTAACACCAACCTCATTTACAGTGAGGGCTGGGTGCTTTTTTGCCGTGGCGCCTCCACAAACACTTTACAGTGGAATGATAGGGACCCCCGTCCCTATCATCTCATTTCTACAGCTGAGTAAACTGGAGCAATGTGAAATAAAGTGTCTTGCTCAAGGAAACAACACATCATCCGGTCTGAGAATTGAACTCACAACCTTTCGATTGCAAGGCCAATGCTCTAACCACGTGCCATGTGCCTCCATATATGCATATATCTATCGACACATATATATATATACGTATATATATACCTACATATGTATATATATATATACATATAGGAGGCACGTGGCTTAGTGGTTAGAGCATCGGCCTTGCAATCGAAAGGTTGTGAGTTCAATTCTCAGACCGGGTGATGTGCTGTTTCCTTGAGCAAGACACTTTATTTCACATTGCTCCAGTTTACTCAGCTGTAGAAATGAGATGATAGGGACTGGGTCCCTATCATTCCACTGTGTAGGTGCCACTGCAAAAAAGCACCCCGCACTCACTGTAAATGAGGTTGGTGTTAGGAAGGGCATCCAGCTGTAGAAATCAAGCCAGAATCAGTTCCCGTCCCACCCTTGCAAGCAGGGAAAAAGCGGACGTAAAATGAAATGATGATGAATGATGATACATCTACATATATATATCTACATATATATATATATCTACATATATATATCTACATACATATATCTACATATATATATATCTACATATATATATATATCTACATATATATATCTACATACATATATCTACATATATATATATCTACATAGCTAAATGGCGAGGGGGAGTGTCCAAATCTCATCATATGTATATCTATGTATGATATTTATATATATATATATATATATATATATATATATATGAGTGTGTGTATGTGTGTGTATGTGTGTATATATATATATTTATATCATCATCATCATCATCATCATCATTTAATCTTCCACGCTAGCATGGGTTTAGACGGGAATTGTCCCACTTGAGGCAAGAATGGTTGGGTGACCATGTCTCGCTCGTATAGGACTCTCTGGGAGGTTTTCTACGGCTGGATGCCCTTCCTAACACCAACCACGTTTACAGTGCGAACTGGGAGATTTTTACCGTGTTACCTACATGGCCATATTACAGCGTGGACTGTGTTTCTTTGTCGTGACACCTACACGACCTCATTTATTTTGGACTAGATGTAGTACCAACATAACTTTACAGGGAAAGGGGTGGTGTTGATGGGGGTGGGAGAGTTGGGGTAGTAGGAGGGTGGTGTATATTTAATTAAGAGGTGCCTACTGACTGTAGGTTTCGCTTTGTATATAGGCAAGGCGGGTCTTCTGTATTACTGTGTAGCACCAAAGATCTCGGTCCAGTGACATTGTCTTAGAGAGGTGCAAGTGTCTAAGGTCGGAATTTATCAAATCATCTCAGGTTTTTCTGGGTCTACCTACTCCGTAGCTTCCATCTAATTTGATCGCCCTGCATTTTTTTATACAGCTGTCGTCTTTCATGCGCATCATGTGACCATACCAACGTAGTCTTCTCTCGAGTAAACAGCATCTGATCCCTCTTATTTCTAATTTCTCACTTAGTTCATTTATGCTTTGCCGATCACGTATATTACTATTACGCATCCAACGGAGCATACAAGCCTCGTTCCTCTCCAGTTTGCGCAGGTCTTCTGCACGTAATGCCCATGTCTCACTGACATGTAACATTGCTGTTCGTATGCAGTCATCATACAGTCTGCCTTTCATTTTTAGAGAGAAACCTTTAGCAGCCAATAGTGGTATAAGCTCTCTGAACTTTTTCCATCCCGTTCTGACTCTAGCTACTGTACTTTCAGAGCACCCTCCGCCACTGCTGATTTTGTCACCCAGGTAACAGAAGGTGTCTACTATTTCTATAGAACCATCTGGACAATGGAATGAGCTAGTATTCTGTGGGCACTTGCTGCTACTTATTGCCCCTGAGCACCAGCCACATATAAAATCTATGTTCTTAGTTAGTTTACCTGTGATCGCACTACGTCTTTTATGCACCCATACTTTGCATTTGGGACATAAAATGGAGTTTCTGTCTGATCCTTTCCTACATACTGAGCATGGCCATTTTCCAGAGGGGACCAATGCCCTATTTTCCTTCCTACATACTAGAACTTTAGTCTTAGACAAGTTAATTTTAAGGCCTTTTGATTCAAGGCCATGCTTCCAAGTTTGAAATTTCTCCTATAGTTCAGCCATTGATTGAGCTACGAGCGTTAGATCATCTGCGTATAGAAGTTCCCATGGGAAGCTTTCTGTTATAGCCTGAAGGGCAATAATAAATAGGAGGGGGCTAAGGACAGATCCCTGTTTAACACCGACTTTTACGTTAAATTCTTCACTATATTAGTTGTTAATTCTAACCTTGCTGACTGTTTCTTTATATATGGCTTGTATAGCTCTCACGAGCCATTCATCAACACCTAGTTTTCTAAGAGCCCACCAGATAATGGAGCGGAGGACTCTGTCAAAGGCTTTCTCCAAGTCAACAAAAGCTAAGTATAGGGGTTTACTTTTATCTAGGAACTTCTACGGTAGTTGTCGTACAAGAAAAGAGCGTCTGTGGTATTTTTAACTGACACAAACCCTAACTGCATCTCATCTAGATCAATTCGCTCTCTGATTAGTTGCGCTATAACTTTTCATTGACCTTCATGACCTGGTCAATTAATTTAATGCCTCTATAGTTTCCCCTATCTAGAACATCCCCTTTACCCTTGTAGTAGTTAATGATGATGATGCTATACCAGTCATTTGGTATGACCCCATTTTGTATGACTTGGTTTACTATACGGGAGACCATAGTGTGTCCCATCGATCCAGATGCTTTCAGCATTTCAGCAACTATCTCCGAAGGCCCATCTTCTTTGCCTGTCTTGATATCTTTGATTGCCTTATTTATTATACTACTTTCAACTTGCACTGCTGGTCCCTCTATTGGATCAATTTGGGGCAGACTATCTTTTTCCCACTTATTCCCCTCATTTAGTAGCCTCTCGTAGTGACACTTCCAAGCTACCTTCTTATCAGCGTCAGTGATGACAAATATACCACCATCATTATGGACACACTTCTCCCCGACAATATCACGGGTTCCTGATACCTCACATTTTTCGTCCTCGCATTGTATAACATGCTTGAACTTGCTTCCCTTCTTGCAAGGTACACTGTCTCCTAGCTTCCCTCCTGGCCACTTGATATAATGTTCTCTACTTCCCTCATCCCGCCATACTTTCCAAGTTACTCTCCTCCTGCCTATAGGTCAGCTCCAGCCACAGATTTCATCTGTCGCCTTCAGCAGGTTAAATTTCAGGAAATCCCACTGTTCCTCTATATTGTACGACTCTAATTGCTCTTCCTTACTGTCAAAAGCATCAAGCAGTATGCTTTTAAATTTGTTACTGGTTGTGGGGTCCTTTAACTTCCATATTCTACTTCTCAGGGTGGTCCTCCTCTGTTGTCGAGTACCTCTCGTCCTGACTATGAGGTCGCTAACTATGAGGCTATGTTGGGAGGTGCATTCTTCGCGGGGGAAGGATTTAGTGTTTACAACAGACACTCTGTCACGTCTTCTGGTAAGGATATAATCTATCTGACTGGCGTGTTCCCCTGATCTATAGGTGATCAAGTGATTGTCTCGTTTTTTGAAGTTTGTGTTGCAGATAGTTAGGTTATTTGTGTCACAGAATTGCAGGATTCTGGAGACTTACTCATTTCTAGTACCAAACCCGTAGCCTCCATGGATCCGTCATAGCCATCACAATGTTGTCCAACGCGACCACTTAGGTCGCCAGCAATAATTATGTAGTCTCTGTCGGTTATTTGGGAGGTAGTGTGTATTAGCGACTCATAGAATATGTCTTTTATAGCGCCAGGCAGTCCGGGTTGGAGTGCGTACGCAGATATTACTGTCACAGTAGTTCTATTTAGGACAAGTCTTATTTTAATTATTCTGTCGTTCACTCTATTTATGTCAATTACCTTATCTACCCATTTTTCTGCTAACTTGATTCCTACCCCACCCAGCCCATTGTCATTTCCCACCCAGAAAAGTTTACAGCATCGTTTTTTACCCACAATGAATCTAGCAGACCCACCCCTCCACCTAGTCTCTTGGAGGCAACACACATCAACTTCCTTACGTTCAAGCATCTCTACAACCTCGTTAGAGTGACCTTTTAAAGTGCCTACATCCATGATACCAACTCTGAAGTTTTGGATTTCGTTTCATGGTGGAAGGGATGGGTTGGAGGTGTAGGGAGGGGTGAGGGAGATGGGGTTATGTTTGCCATCTGCGTCTGAAATAAACAGGAATCCTTGCATTTTCGTCCGGCCACATGAGGTGTATTTATCTTTATCTTTGACATTGTCATTTGAGTGTCCAGATTCTGCGTTCTCTCCAGAATGCCACAGTCCATCTAGCATATGAAAGGCAACCAGGTTTAAACTTTAGGAGTGAATAGCCGAGGCGGTGGTTTTGTGTAAGAGATTGGTAAGAGAGACGTATAAGCCGGTGAATTATGATTGGACCATATAATAATGGGGGAGGGATATGGGGAAGTTAACGAGAAGGTTATTTTTTAAAATCTAAACCTATAAACAGACATATAACAGTAATCAATGTTTAAATACGAGCAGGTTATTGAATGAACGTATATATATATATATATATATATATATATATATATATATATTAGAAAGTGAGGTTTTATTTACAAAATGAAAAATAACCGAGGTGTCCTACACGAGTGAAAGTATAAAGAAAAAAAGATGAAATCAAAAATGCAACTGGAGTCTTATTTAAAAAATATATATATATTTATTTGGTTCCTTTACCGGTTTTGCAGTTCTTCTGCTTTTCAAAAGTAGAGTTGAGATGGAGGGTCTGTGGTTTTTCTCACATCTTTTGAAAAGCAAAAGAACTGCGAAACCGGTAGAGGAACCAAATAAATATATATTCCAGTTGCATTTTCGATTTCATCCTTTTTTCTATCATCATCATCATCGTTTAACGTTCATCTTCCATGCTTGCATGGGTTTGGACGGGAGTTTTCCCACTTGAGGCAAGATTTGTTGTCCTGCTCGTATAGGACTGTCTGGCAGGTTTTCTACGGCTGGATGCCCTTCCTAACACCAACCACGTTTACAGTGTGGACTGGGAGGTTTTTACCGTGTTACCTACACGGCCACATTACAGAGTGGACTGTGTGTTTTTTTTTGTTGTGACACCTACACGACCTCATTTGTTTCGGACTGGATGTTGAGGTACCAACATAACTTCACATTTAAGATGGCGGTGTGGACGGGGTGGGGGTATTGGGACGGGGGTGTATTTTCTCTCTCTCTCTCTCTCTCTCTCTCTCTCTCTCTCTATATATATATATATATATATATATATATATATATATATATATATAACGAAGGAAGTGTGGTAAGGAACCAGGTGGACCATAACGCACCAAAGTACTCGATACTTGAGGTAGTAGAGTGGGTAATAGGAACCAGTAAGACCCCGACAGCTGAGCTCAAGCCGTTTCGACGGCTAATTCTGTCCAGAATTAGCCGTCGAAACGGCTTGAGCTCAGCTGTCGGGGTCTTACTGGTTCCTATATATATATATATATATATTTATATATATATATATACATATATATATATATATATAGGAACGAGTAGGACATCGACGGCTGAGCTCAAGCCGTTTCGACGGCTAATTCTGGACCAGAATTAGCCGTCGAAACGGCTTGAGCTCAGCCGTCGGGGTCCTACTCGTTCCTATTACCCACTCTACTACCCTAAGTTTTGAGTACTTTGGTGCGTTATGGTCCACCTGGTTCCTTACCACATTTCCTTTGTTATATATATATATATATAATATATATATATATACACACACATATATATATATATGTGTGTGTGTGTGTATGTGTGTGTGTATATATATATGTATGTAGAAAATAAATGTAAAGAAATAAAAAACTTCTCAGTAATAAGCCAGAGAAGATATCCCCCTCTCTCACACCGACCCCTTAAACACCGAATAACAAAATCACTCCCTAATGATTTTTGTGCTAATTACAAAAGTATTCAATTAATTAAGGGAGAGGTTTTGGCTATTATTAGTGTTGTTGTTAATGTTGTTCTTATTGTTAGCAGTGGTGGTGGTAGATTGATAGTAGTAGTAGTAGTAGTAGTAGTAGTAGTAGTAGTAGTAGTAGTAGTAGTAGTAGTAGTAGTAGTAGTAGGTAGTAGTATTAGTGGTGGTGGTGGTGGTGGTGGTGATAATAGTAGTATTATTATTATTATTAGTAGTAGTAGTAGTAGTAGTAGTAGTAGTAGTAGTAGTAGTAGTAGTGGTGGTGGTGGTGGTGGTAGTAGTAGTAGTGGTGGTGATAGTAGTAGTAGTAGTAGTAGTAGTAGTAGTAGTAGTAGTAGTGGTGGTGGTGGTGATAGTAGTAGTAGTAGTAGTGGTGGTGGTAGATTGATAGTAGCAGTAGTAGTAGTAATAGTAGTGGTAGTAGTAGTAGGAGTAGTAGTAGTGGTGGTGGTAGTAGTAGTAGTGGTGGTGGTGATAGTAGTAGTAGTAGTGGTGGTGGTGGTAGATTGATAGTAGTAGTAGTAGTAGTATTCTACTAATCCTCCATGAAGGGCAGGACCACATTGTTGTAGAGGAGAGAGTTAAGGGGGTCAGTGCTGTGAACATTGCCAGAGGTTTTTGGTCTGTCTATCTTTCTTCGTTTCTTATGTTACTCATGTCAGTGTAGCCGATGAGGTTTCTTTCCTTGATTAAGTAATTAAATTACAGCTTTACTAATTGATATCATGTGTGTATGTATGTATATGTATCTACATATATATATATACACACATATATACATACATATATATATGCATATGTATATGCATGTATATATATATATATATTTGTGCGTGTATGTGAATGTATGTATATGTATCTACATATATATTTACACACATATATATATACATATATATATATATATGCATACGTATATGCATGTATATATATATATATATATGTGCGTGTGTGTGTATGTGAATGTATGTATATGTATGTACGTATATATATGTGTGTGTGAAACAAAAATTGGTTAATTGTACTGATTGATAAAAAAGAAATTAGCTATTGATTTTTTCCACAGGCAATTGTTGAAAATGAAAGGTTATAAAGTATATTTCCTAGTTACCCACCTTACAATACATTGGTACACACACTCACATATTACTAGTACCCTGTTTCATTATCTACCCTACTAGCCACAGCTTTATCACACAACCTATTTTATTATCATATACCCTGTTGTAGCAACATGAAAAGACCTGCTTTTTCTTCAAGACAAGATACTGTAGTATAGAGCTCTATAAAGTGTACATGACCAATCCTGTCAACAGGGCTAGATTAAGTTCTTTTGAGGCTCTAAACACTTAAAAGGTTTTGGTGCTCATTATACACACACACACACACACACACACACACACACACACACACACACACACACACACACACACACACACACATACATATATATATATATATATCATATATATATATATATCATATATATAATCATATAATAATATTTATACTTATATATGAGTTATATATAATTATAAATATGGAGGGTAGTACTAAGCACTACCCAATTACCAGTAAGAGAAAAAGCTCAATGTAAATTATCAGGTGTATTACAGAGCAGAGATACAAAATATAAAACAATCAAATTTTAGCTTAATACATTTAATTGCTGACGATCATTTCTTCCAGACAACTGTCTGGAATCATCGGAACATAAACAATGTTTAAACAAGTAATTATAATCCTAGTCTTTGGAACCTTCATAAAGATACATTACTATTGACAGTGTCAGTGATATCATATAGAAAAGCAGGAGTGACAAAATGATATTATGTTATACAGATATCCAAGTATTAGGAGCTGTTGTGAAGAGGGAAAATATTGAGTGTATTATATAGAAAGTTATTCATTAAGGTAAAACAGGTGCAAAAGATATCAAGCAAAAAGGTGTTACAGAAGAAAGATAAAAGATATCATAGCATTGAAAAATGTAATATTAAGGGTATATGATGCAAAATATTAATAAAGGCATGCATGAGGTAACAGTTAGAAAATGAATAAATCCAGCATATTTCATACAGAATGTTAAAGAATGTTAAAAATGTTTAAAATGGAATGAACTATGGTAAAGAAATACGTAATGATAAGATGAATAAATGTTGTGCAATGCAAATAATTGTTTCTACTTTAGGCACAAGGCCAGCAATTACCCAGTGCATTACTGGGACTTTATTTTATCGACCCCGTAAGGATGAAAGATAAAGTCAACCTCGGCGGGATTTGAACTCAGATCGTAAAGGGACGTAACTATGCTGGAAAGCATGGCGTCCGACCCTCTACAATGCAAATGTGCAATGCAAATAATATAAGTAAATAAGATAGATTAGTGTCATTCAAGAATTTTTATATTGGAGTTCTTGTAGGAATGTTTATGCTAGGTGTAAAGCAGATGTTGGATACTTGGAATGTTTTTATTGGTAGTTGTAATGTATGTGAAATATGAATAGTTTAAATACATGTGTGAAGTAAACATTCCACTGTTTTTGTTGCCATGTCAATATAAGTAAAAGAAAGATGTTATATAATGCATTCCTCTCTTGTCTAATGGCAAAAATGTTGTTAAATATTTGTAACGTTATGAATTTAAAAAAACGATCGTCAGGAATTAAATGTATTAAGCTAAAATTTGATTGTTTTATATTTCGTATATATATAGAGAGAGATAGATAGATAGATATATTTCTTTATTTGCCACTAGGGCACAAGAGAAAGGGACAAATACACAGGGGGGAGTTTACATAAATGCGAGTAAAGAAAAAGGCATAACAATAAGAATAATATAATAATAAAATCCTCAAAAGGGAGGGGGCGTGTTGGGGATTGCACATACCCCCGAAAAGTGTGCAACCCTTTTCGCGGGGGAAGCCCAGAGAGGAGGCGCTCCCCCTTTCCTCTTCATTTCTGAAGGGAGGAGGCGGCTTGATGTTCACCACAGACTCGGCGGTCAATCGAATTGGCGCCACACGCGACAGCAGTCGTTCGACGTAGCCCCACAGATCGGCAACGCCCGGGCAGTGTACCAGTGCGTGCGCAACGGTTTCCTCGTCGCGCACGCATCTGGGACAGATCTTTTTCGCGGGATCCCTGCGCGGGCGCCCGTATCTGTAGAGCTTTTCTCGAACGGGCAGAGCCCCCCGGGCCGAAAGTTCTACCGAACAGGCTGGCCAGTTCGTCCTCCTCCATGCCTAGCGACTCTCCAAGGGTGTCGTCGCCCTGCTAGCCACCAGCCCTCTATAGAATGTCGAGGTGGATTCTCCACTGATAGTCGGGTCCGCTTGCCAGAGAGCCGTGAGCGCCTGGGCACACTCGGTGTGCCAGTTGCCCAGTTTTCTCGGTCTTTGCTTCACCCAGGATTGCAGCTCGGTGAGCGAGAGGAGCTGTGGGAAGGCTCGCCTTACAAACGGGGCCCACACCGGCTGACCGGTGAGGAATACCTGTAGATGCCGTAGCCTTAATGCGTGCCTACGCATCAACAGCAACGGCATACCCAGCCCTCCTTTCGAAGGGTGCTGGCAGCAGATGGATCTCCTCACCATGGGAGGCCGCTTCTTCCAGAGGAACTAGAAGAGCATGCGCTCCATGATGGTGAGCGTTTCCTTGGGGCAAGGCACGACGGTCAGGCGGTAGTAGATGACGGACGCTATGTAAGCGTTCGTCACCTCCGCCCGACCTTTCAGTGATAGTTTGCACTTGGCCCACTTCTGGGTCAGCGCAAACAGCCTGCTCGTCACCTCCCCCCAATTCTTCTCCACCTGGAGGTCCGGTTCGAACCAGACCCCGAGCAGCTTCACCGGGCCCTCCGTCCACCGCCCGACGACACCGTCTAACGGCATCGGTTTGCCCCTCCACGTTCCGAGTTGCAAACCGACTGACTTGTCCCGGTTCAGCCTAGCCCCCGTCAGCCTTTCGTATTCCTCCAGTAGGGTGGCGATCGCCCCGATTTCCGAGGCGTCCGCCACCATTACTGTTACGTCGTCGGCATAGGCCGAGACCGCTTTGTGCAATCCCGGTTCCAGGGGTATGCCTCGCAGCAACTCCAACTTCCGCAGCAGTGGCTCGAGAGTCAATACATACAGAAGGGAGGAGAGGGGGCACCCCTGCCTGATGGACCGGGTGATTTGAAACGGCTCCGAGAGGTAGCCGTTTACTTTAATCCTAGAGCAGACGTTGCCACTGTGCATGGCAGAAATCCAGCCCCTGAAAACGGGTCCGAAGCCTGCCGCCGCTAGCACCGCATCCAGGTAACCATGGTCGACCCTATCGAACGCCTTAGATTGATCCAAGTTGATCAGGGCCCCACCAAAGCCGGGTTCGTTCCCAACCCTCTCTACGATGTATCGCATGAGGTGGAGGTTGTCGTGAATGGACCTGGACGGGATAGCGCATGTCTGTGCGTCTCCCACCAAACCACCCACCACAAGCGCCAACCTCTTCGCCAACACCTCGGCCAAAATCTGTAACTCTGCATTCAGCAGAGTTATGGGCCTAAAGTTACTTAAGTCGTCCTCCTTGCTCTCGTCCTGCCTCACTAGCGTGACTACGCCCTTGGTCACAGAACAGGGAATTCTCCCGTTCTGTTGCCAGTTGCAATAGACAGCCTCGAGGAGTTCGGAGAACAAGACCGGCATAGCTAAATAAAGTTCGTATGGTAGACCATCGAGACCCGGAGATTTGCGTCTGCTGCATTGGCTGAGCGCTTCCCCGATTTCAGTGGCTGTGATTGGCCTTTCGCAGCACTCCGCTTCGCCGCTCGAAAGACGCGGTAGACCGTCGAGGTATGGACCGAAGTCCACATCCCTGTCCGGCCCCCCGCCCCCTCCGAACAGTCGAGCAAAGTGCCTTTGAAAGGCCTCGCACATCCGCTCAGGTTCAAGGATCACCCGCCCATCCTGGTCTCGCAAAGACCGAATGGTGGATTTAATCCCACTCTTGGCTTCTGTCACGCGGGCCCAGCTAACAGCTTTGGTCCCCTCGTTTCCTAAAGCACGTATTTTACTTCGGACAACGCAGCCTTCGTGCTTCGCGTCAAAGAACTGGCTCAACGCCGTTCTCGACGCTAACACTCTGGCCACGTCTCCGCTCCTAATCGCCTCTTCTAGTTTATCTGTTAACTCCCTTTCCCTCCTATTTCAATTCGTCGCTAGTTCCTTACTGTAACCTATCGAACTTACTCTAATCTCTCTCTTTAGAGATACCCACCACCTGCTGTTGACGATTGCTCCCGTCAACCGCATCTTAACTAAGCTACTAATCCGGTTCCTGTAAGCTTCCTTTTCCGGCAAGGACAAGTTCATCTTCCAGTAACCGGGACCCTGTCTATGCGTTCTATCAAGGTTGACCACGCAGGTCACTAATTTGTGATCTGAATAGCCAACTATGAGCAATTCTGGACAACTAAATACCCTTACTCCTAACCAAAAACCTATCTAGGTACGATCTAGATTGACCACTGCGGTTTGCCCAGGTCCAGGTTGGCACAGTTGGAAAATCTAGTCGAAATCTATCGACCAGGTCGAATCGATGGAGTAACCCCTTGCGGCTGCTACACCCCCTCTATCGGGACATGCCCCTGCATAGTCCCAACGCGCATCTAGGATTCCATTCCAGTCCCCCACTAAAAGCAGGGAACGCGACGTTCCTAGAAAAGTCTCCAGACGCTGGAAGAAGTCGGCTCTTTCAGCCCCGAAGGGGGCATAAAGACCAACCAGTCTGAAAGCCCCGCCTTCACCGCCTTCGACGTCCAGCACCAGTAATCGACCCCCTGGGTCCGAATGAACAATCTGTACGTCGAGAGCCAGACGTTTATCCAGCAGTACGGCAACCCCACCCCCGTCTCCGGGTTGACAGAGAGATGCGTGCATCTCAAAGTCATCGAAGGCGGGAGCCAGCTGTCGCACGCTGCTGATCCAACTCTCGCAAACAACCATCACATCTATACTTCGTGACCTAAGGTCACTTAGAAGCTTTGCTTGCTTCCAAGCTGAGCCCAGGCCACGCGCATTCAAACAGCCAACTCTCAATTGATCTATTTTGGTGTTGAAAGTGAAGAAAGAAAAGCACCTACCTCTCCGGGTTGTGTAATTTCCATGGGGTCGGGTGTGTTGGGTGGAGGGATATTTTGTGGTGGTGTGGGGTTATCCGAGTGTGGTGGGGTTGGGGTATTTGGAGTTGTGTCAGGGAGAGGGGAGGTTATGGGGAAATCTTTCAAGAGGACGCGATTTAACGGTTTTAAACAGGGGGGGCTCACGTCCTGTTTAAATTGTTCTTTTAAGGAACGATAAAGGTCCAGAGGGACCTTTATCATTTTTAAATGGGTGAAGTTCTCTGTTGAGATAAAGTTTGGCCCTTCGGTCTGCACCAAAGGGCTATTGTTTATTAATTTAAACAGTTTTTTGTTTTATTTATTTATATATGTGTATTGCAAAGTCTTTTTTTGTAATGCTGTCAATGTTTCGAAGGGGGGAGGCGCAGATTTATTTTTGTTTGTCGAGGGTGGGGTGTTTTTGATTGGAGTTGGTGTTTGTGTGTGGGTTATTTGTTGTTGTGGTGTGCTGGGTGTGTGCTTTCGTTTGTTTCTTTTAACTTGTCTGAAGGCTTCTCCTCCTTCTTCTTCAGAAGTTGGGGGAAACTCTTCAGCGCTAGGTGGGAGGGACGTGGTGTCTGGTTGGTTTTTTTTGCGGGAGGGGTAGATTTGTTGCTGTTTTTTTATTATTAGTTTGGAATGTGTTTTGTGGTGGTGGTGGTGATTTTTGTGTCGTGCTGGTGGTGGTGATGTTTGTGTTGTGGTTGGTGATGGTGGTGGTGATTTTTGTGTCGTCCTTGTGTTTGGTGCTGGTGGTGGTGATGTTTGTGTTGTGGTTGGTGATGGTGGTGGTGATTTTTGTGTCGTGCTTGTGTTTGGTGCTGGTGGTGGTGATGTTTGTGTTGTGCTTGTGGTTGATGGTGTCTGTATTTTGTTTGCTGTGTGTGGTATTAGTGTATTTTTGGAGGTGGGTGGTGTTGGTGTACTGTTTGTGGTGGGTGTGGGCAATAGTCCTTTTTGGGGGATACGATTCGGGCAGTTAGCCTTAACGTGTCCCCTTTCCGTGCATGAATAGCATGCTGGTCTTCTCCCCTCTACAATTATATATATTGGGGTGAGGTCATCCAGCCAGATGCGAACCGGGATTTGCGCTATTCTTTCGGGCCTCATTTGGACTAGTAGGTCGAGGCCCATTCCCAGGAACCATCTCCAGATGCCTTCACCATTGACAGCACTGTGTCCTCGCCCATGTCTATGAAGCCAGCAATAGCCCACCAGAAGTCCATTGTGGGCAGCATTGTCTGTATTTTGACTCTCTGAGTTCTTCTACCCATGTAGGAGGGATAGAAGCTGTATGCTGTTGATGAGAGTGGGCTTAGGGAAAGCCTCTGTGCTGTTTCCTTGTCTTTTGTTAAAACAGAAATGCTGCCATAGAGTCGGTCCTTTCGTATGAAGAGAATATTCTTCATATAGTCTTTTAGGACCAACTCTATCTCCATTTGGCTGGGCTGTGCTGGCTTTCTCGTGTGGTTTAGAATTGCTCTAAACAGAACAGTGTTTTCTAGTCTCGTTTTCTTGAATTCTGGGGGGGGGGGGATTAATGGAAAACATTCCGTTCTCCCCCAAGACTATGTGCTGTTTTGCTTCTGCCAGTTTCTCTCTGGCGGCAATTAAGTCAATAGGTGTATATATTATAGATTTTTTTGTTGTCTGGGCGAAAGTTGCCTTGTTGTTTTTTGTATTCTTATTTTCTGTTTGTTTGTTTTCCGTTTGCTCATTTTCCGTAACATTTGTTTTTTCATTTTCCTTGTTTGTTTCGTTGTCTAGTTTTGTTGTATCCATTTTTTTTTCTTCTGACTTGGGGGGCGTGGCAGAGCTAATGGCAGACATGTCTGCCATCTTTCCCGCCATGCGTCCAAGAAAGAAGTTTTACAGAAAAATAGTTATTTATTTTACCCCCTAAAAAGGGGGTAAATGTAAAAATGTTTCCCTAAATAACAGGGTAAGTGTTCCAAATGTGTTGCACTGAAAAAATTCACTGGTACTTACTATAGTAAGGGTAAATTCCGATAGAATAGCAGAGCCGATGTGAAGCGTGTCTCACTCTATCAAGATAGATAGATAGATAGATAGATAGATAGATAGGTAGATAGATAGATAGATAATTCTATAATTTGATAAAACAACATTAAGGTGTAGTGACCTACATTCCGAGGGCTCATGGATACATTCTCCTTATGTTGTTTGGCTCAGTCCAGCCAGTCGCTATCAGCGTAGGAGAATGTATCTCGACTTCCGCCCAGAGGGAAAAATTCCCGCGGTGATTCAAAAGTTTCTCTCTTGCTGCTTTGGACTCTGAAAGGTCAACACGCAATTATGTGATGGTGAGATTTTCACTTTGGCCTGACGGCCTCTTTTGGCCCGGCACAGCGCCTGTTCTTTACTTCTTAAAACTCTTAATTTTGTTTCTTCTTTTCCTTGACTTGTCAACCCAGCTTAACATTTGTGGTCGGTTGTAAATAAAGCTAGTAAAATATTATAAAGTCTCATAATATTATTTTCTACAAAGCCTACACTACAACTACTTCAACAAATATTCACTTTATGGGTAACTTGGCCCCTCTCTCATTTCTCACTATAACAAATAACAACAATAACATATATTCTTTTTTATTAATGTTATGCCATGTAGGCATAATATTATTTTTCTGCTAAAAAGGCATTCATATATTTATTTAGGCTCAAATGTGGTTTATTTAATATCCAGAATAATGAAAGATATTTCAGTGTTAAACCCAGTTAGCATACTTCTGGTCTTCTTATACTTCTGGTCTTCTTATACTTCTGGTAATCTTATACTTCTGGTAATCTTATACTTCTGGTCATCTTATACTTCTGGTCATCTTATACTTCTGGTCATCTTATACTTCTGGTAATCTTATACTTCTGGTCATCTTATACTTCTGGTAATCTTATACTTCTGGTCATCTTATACTTCTGGTCTTCTTATACTTCTGGTCTTCTTATACTTCTGGTCTTCTTATACTTCTGGTCTTCTTATACTTCTGGTAATCTTATACTTCTGGTCATCTTATACTTCTGGTAATCTTATACTTCTGGTAATCTTATACTTCTGGTCTTCTTATACTTCTGGTCTTCTTATACTTCTGGTCATCTTATACTTCTGGTCTTCTTATACTTCTGGTCTTCTTATACTTCTGGTCTTCTTATACTTCTGGTCATCTTATACTTCTGGTCTTCTTATACTTCTGGTCTTCTTATACTTCTGGTCATCTTATACTTCTGGTCTTCTTATACTTCTGGTCTTCTTATACTTCTGGTCTTCTTATACTTCTGGTCATCTTATACTTCTGGTCTTCTTATACTTCTGGTCTATTTATACTTCTGGTAATCTTATACTTCTGGTCATCTTATACTTCTGGTAATCTTATACTTCTGGTCTTCTTATACTTCTGGTCATCTTATACTTCTGGTCTTCTTATACTTCTGGTCATCTTATACTTCTGGTCTTCTTATACTTCTGGTCTTCTTATACTTCTGGTCTTCTTATACTTCTGGTCATCTTATACTTCTGGTCTTCTTATACTTCTGGTCATCTTATACTTCTGGTCATCTTATACTTCTGGTCTTCTTATACTTCTGGTCTTCTTATACTTCTGGTCTTCTTATACTTCTGGTCATCTTAAACCAGAGAACATATATTAACAAAGAAATAATTCACCCACTTGAGCAGTTCCTACATTATTTATTTGATCTTCCCTTAGAATATTGCCCTCCATATCCTTAGTATCAGTAATTAAAACTCCATATCTTATATTATTGAGCCTGACAATCTTTCTATATTGTAATATTTTAAGGGAATAAAAAAAAGGAGTGTAGATCACTGCCACCACCACCACCACTACAGCCACCACCACCACCACCACCACCACCACCACCACCACCACCACCACCACCACCACCACCACCACTACAGCCACTACCACCACCATCACCACCACCACCACCACCATCACTACCACCACTACCGCCACCACCACCTCCACCGCCACCACCACATCCACTACCGCCACCACCACCAAAACCACCACTACCACCACTACCACCACCACTACCACCACCACCACCACTACCACCGCCACCACCACCAACACCACCACCAACACCACCACCACCACCACCACTACCACCACCACCACAACTAGCACCACCACCACCACCACCACCTCCAACACCACCACCACCAACACCATCACCACCACCACCAACACCACCACCATCACCTCCACCACCAACACCATCACCATCACCACCAACACCACTACCACCAACACCACCAACACTACCACCACCAACACTACCACAACCACCATCACCACCACCACCACTACCACTGCCATCGCCACAACCGCCACCACTACCACCACCACCACAACTAGCACCACCACCACCATCACCACCACCACCTCCAACACCACCACCAACACCATCACCACCACCACCACCACCACCACCTCCAACACCACCACCAACACCATCACCACCACCACCAACACCACCACCATCACCTCCACCAACAACACCATCACCACCACCACCAACACCACTACCACCAACACCACCAACACTACCACCACCAACACTACCACAACCACCATCACCACCACCACCACTACCACCGCCATCGCCACAACCGCCACCACTACCGCCATCACCACAACTAGCACCACCAACGCCACTACCACCAACACCACAAACACTACCACCGTCACCACCACCACCATCACCACCACCACCACCACCACCACCACCACCAACACCACTACCACCAACACCACCAACACTACCACCACCAACACTACCACCACCACCACCACCATCACCACCACCACCACCACCACTACTACCACCGCCACCGCTACCACCGTCACCACCACCACCATCACCACCACCACCACCACCACCACCACCACCACTACTACCACCGCCACCGCTACCACCGCCACCACCACCACCATCATTATCAGCCTATAGTTATGTCTTCTATTTACCATTCCAGAGTCTATGGTCCTGATGACTGTCAACAGAATGTCTTTGATCAAGTCCAACCAATGCTTACATCATTATTGGATGGGTAAGTACTCTCCTCCTCCTACTTCCTCTTCTTTCTACATTTATTCCTGTTAGGGTTGTGGGGTCAGAGTCCTCAAACACTCCTTCAAGGGGGCAGAGTCTCTTAACTCCATCTGAACTGGCTGGATCCCCAAGTGAGACCAGCCGAGCTCATCACTCTTATCTAACCGACTTAGCTACAATATTTACAACACTGAAAGAATGTCTTCTCATTACTTATTCCCTACAAGGCACGATGTGATATCTAGAATGAGCTGGAATATATTAACCCTTTAACATTTACATTACTCTATATACTATTGTATTTTTGTAGTAAAGGCTTTAACTTACATAATATCTCACATAATATCTCACATAACATTTACATTACTTTATATACTATTGTATTTTTGTAGTAAAGGCTTTATCTTACATAATATCTCACATAATATCTCACATAACATTTACATTACTCTATATACTATTGTATTTTTGTAGTAAAGGCTTTATCTTACATAATATCTCACTTAATATCTCACATAACATTTACATTACTCTATATACTATTGTATTTTTGTAGTAAAGGCTTTATCTTACATAATATCTCACATAATATCTCACATAACATTTACATTACTCTATATACTATTGTATTTTTGTAGTAAAGGCTTTATCTTACATAATATCTCACATAATATCTCACATAACATTTACATTACTCTATATACTATTGTATTTTTGTAGTAAAGGCTTTATCTTACATAATATCTCACATAATATCTCACATAACATTTACATTACTTTATATACTATTGTATTTTTGTAGTAAAGGCTTTATCTTACATAATATCTCACATAATATCTCACATAACATTTACATTACTCTATATACTATTGTATTTTTGTAGTAAAGGCTTTAACTTACATAATATCTTACATAATATCTCACATAACATTTACATTACTTTATATACTATTGTATTTTTGTAGTGAAGGCTTTATCTTACATAATATCTCACATAATATATCACATAACATTTACATTACTTTATATACTATTGTATTTTTGTAGGAAAGGCTTTATCTTACATAATATCTCACATAATATATCACATAACATTTACATTACTTTATATACTATTGTATTTTTGTAGTAAAGGCTTTATCTTACATAATATCTCACATAATATATCACATAACATTTACATTACTTTATATACTATTGTATTTTTGTAGTAAAGGCTTTATCTTACATAATATCTCACATAATATCTCACATAACATTTACATTACTTTATATACTATTGTATTTTTGTAGTAAAGGCTTTATCTTACATAATATCTCACATAATATCTCACATAACATTTACATTACTTTATATACTATTGTATTTTTGTAGTAAAGACTTTAACTTACATAATATCTCACATAATATCTCACATAACATTTACATTACTTTATATACTATTGTATTTTTGTAGTAAAGGCTTTAACTTACATAATATCTCACATAATATCTCACATAACATTTACATTACTTTATATACTACTAGCAGTAAAGCCCGGCGGTGCTCGGGGTCGCTCAGTAGCTGTGTTAAAGTTACAATGTTAAGTTTCTTTCTTGGCTTAAAAACTGTAGTGTCTACTGTGCAGACTTGCATGTGGTGTTTTTGATTAATATTCCCTCAACCAACAATATGCCTTATGAAGTTAAGAAAACATAACGATAACCCGAATGTTATAACAAAAGAGGATGCTGGGGATAAAAACTGCACTGGTTATTTATTAACAAAGATCGAAAATGTAAACACTGCAACGCAGAGAAAAACATTAGCGTAAGCAAATTATCAGTTATGTCTGTCTGCACGCCTATATCACCTCTCTGCACGACTGTCTGTCTGCACGCCTATATCACCTCTCTGCACGACTGTCTGTCTGCACGCCTATATCACCTCTCTGCACGACTGTCTGTCTGCACGCCTATATCACCTCTCTGCACGACTATCTGTCTGCACGCGTATATCACCTCTCTGCACGACTGTCTGTCTGCACGACTGTCTGTCTGCACGCCTAACGACGAAATATTTGCTTGTTTTACGTAGTCTTTAAATAGACTTGTTTTCAAGTAAAAATATTGTTTTAAAATGCTTTTAAATGGAAATGAAGCAAAACGCAAGCTTAGTATTCGAACTGATGAATTTTGCAGGTCAATATTTTGCTGACTCGACAACTGTTCGTGTATTGTAATTTTTTACGTAAGACGCTCAATGTAAACAGAACAAAGGGAAATAACTGATAACTTACGCTCAAAAATCGATACATTATATTCGATTTCGTCACATAGGGTGGGTCAATTTGAAATATTTTTTTTCCGATGTCTTCGCTAGGGCTCAATGTACAAGTATAGCAATTTCGGTGCAATTCCGTGAGAGATTCTAAGAGGAGATGTGTGCCAAAAATCGATAGACAGACAGACAACCACAGTTTTATATATATAGATAGACTATCAGTAAAGCCCGGCGTTGCTCGGGGTCGCTCAGTAGCTGTGTTAAAGTTACAATGTTAAGTTTCTTTCTTGGCTTAAAAACTGTACTGTCTACTGTGCAGACTTGCATGTGGTGTTTTTTATTAATATTCCCCCAACCAACAATATGCCTTATGAAGTTAAGAAAACATAATGATAACTCGAATGTTATAACAAAAGAGGATGCTGGGGATAGAAACTGCACTGGTTATTTATTAACAAAGATCGAAAATGTAAACACTGCAACGCAGAGAAAAACATTAGCGTAACCAAATTATCAGTTATGTCTGTCTGCACGCCTATATCACCTCTCTGCACGACTGTCTGTCTGCACGCCTATATCACATCTCTGCACGACTGTCTGTCTGCACGCCTATATCACCTCTCTGCACGACTGTCTGTCTGCATGCCTATATCACCTCTCTGCACGACTGTCTGTCTGCACGACTGTCTGTCTGCACGCCTAGCGACGAAATATTTGCTTGTTTTACGTAGTCTTTAAGTCTTTAAATAGACTTGTTTTCAAGTAAAAATATTGTTTTAAAATGCTTTTAAATGGAAATGAAGCAAAACGGAAGCTTAGTGTTCGAACTGATGAATTTTGCAGGTCAATATTTTGCTGGCTCGACTAATGTCATTTTAAACGCTGAGAAAGCCAGCGTAATTTTTTACGTAAGACGCTCAATGTAAACAGAACAAAGGGAAATAACTGATAACTTACGCTCAAAAATCTATACATTATATTCGATTTCGTCACATAGGGTGGGTCAATTTGAAATATTTTTTTCCGATGTCTTCGCTAGGGCTCAATGTACAGGTATAGCAATTTCGGTGCAATTCCGTGAGAGATTCTAAGAGGAGATGTGTGCCAAAAATCGAAAGACAGACAGACAACCACAGTTTTATATATATAGATTGTATTTTTGTAGTAAAGGCTTTAGCTTACATAATATCTCACATAATATCTCACATAACATTTACATTAATTTATATACTACTAGCAGTAAAGCCTGGCGTTGCTCGGGGTCGCTCAGTAGCTGTGTTAAAGTTACAATGTTAAGTTTCTTTTTTGGCTTAAAAACTGTAGTGTCTACTGTGCAGACTTGCATGTGGTGTTTTTTATTAATATTCCCTCAACCAACAATATGCCTTATGAAGTTAAGAAAACATAACGATAACCCGAATGTTATAACAAAAGAGGATGCTGGGGATAGAAACTGCACTGGTTATTTATTAACAAAGATCGAAAATGTAAACACTGCAACGCAGAGAAAAACATTAGCGTAACCAAATTATCAGTTATGTCTGTCTGCACGCCTATATCACCTCTCTGCACGACTGTCTGTCTGCACGCCTATATCACCTCTCTGCACGACTGTCTGTCTGCACGCCTATATCACCTCTCTGCACGACTATCTGTCTGCACGCGTATATCACCTCTCTGCACGACTGTCTGTCTGCACGACTGTCTGTCTGCACGCCTAACGACTAAATATTTGCTTGTTTTACGTAGTCTTTAAATAGACTTGTTTTCAAGTAAAAATATTGTTTTAAAATGCTTTTAAATGGAAATGAAGCAAAACGGAAGCTCAGTATTCGAACTGATGAATTTTGCAGGTCAATATTTTGCTGACTCGACAACTGTTCGTGTATTGTAATTTTTTACGTAAGACGCTCAATGTAAACAGAACAAAGGGAAATAACTGATAACTTACGCTCAAAAATCGATACATTATATTCGATTTCGTCACATAGGGTGGGTCAATTTGAAATATTTTTTTCCGATGTCTTCGCTAGGGCTCAATGTACAAGTATAGCAATTTCGGTGCAATTCCGTGAGAGATTCTAAGAGGAGATGTGTGCCAAAAATCGATAGACAGACAGACAACCACAGTTTTATATATATAGATAGACTAGCAGTAAAGCCCGGCGTTGCTCGGGGTCGCTCAATAGCTGTGTTAAAGTTACAATGTTAAGTTTCTTTCTTGGCTTAAAAACTGTAGTGTCTACTGTGCAGACTTGCATGTGGTGTTTTTGATTAATATTCCCTCAACCAACAATATGCCTTATGAAGTTAAGAAAACATAACGATAACCCGAATGTTATAACAAAAGAGGATGCTGGGGATAGAAACTGCACTGGTTATTTATTAACAAAGATCGAAAATGTAAACACTGCAACGCAGAGAAAAACATTAGCGTAACCAAATTATCAGTTATGTCTGTCTGCACGCCTATATCACCTCTCTGCACGACTGTCTGTCTGCACGCCTATATCACCTCTCTGCACGACTGTCTGTCTGCACGCCTATATCACCTCTCTGCACGACTGTCTGTCTGCACGACTGTCTGTCTGCACGCCTAACGACGAAATATTTGCTTGTTTTACGTAGTCTTTAAGTCTTTAAATAGACTTGTTTTCAAGTAAAAATATTGTTTTAAAATGCTTTTAAATGGAAATGAAGTAAAACGGAAGCGTAGTGTTCGAACTGATGAATTTTGCAGGTCAATATTTTGCTGGCTCGACTAATGTCATTTTAAACGCTGAGAAAGCCAGCGTAATTTTTTACGTAAGACGCTCAATGTAAACAGAACAAAGGGAAATAACTGATAACTTACGCTCAAAAATCGATACATTATATTCGATTTCGTCACATAGGGTGGGTCAATTTGAAATATTTTTTTCCGATGTCTTCGCTAGGCCTCAATGTACAAGTATAGCAATTTCGGTGCAATTCCGTGAGAGATTCTAAGAGGAGATGTGTGCCAAAAATCGATAGACAGACGGACAACCACAGTTTTATATATATAGATTGTATTTTTGTAGTAAAGGCTTTAGCTTACATAATATCTCACATAATATCTCACATAACATTTACATTACTTTATATACTACTAGCAGTAAAGCCCGGCGTTGCTCGGGGTCGCTCAGTAGCTGTGTTAAAGTTACAATGTTAAGTTTCTTTTTTAGCTTAAAAACTGTAGTGTCTACTGTGCAGACTTACATGTGGTGTTTTTGATTAATATTCCCTCAACCAACAATATGCCTTATGAAGTTAAGAAAACATAACGATAACCCGAATGTTATAACAAAAGAGGATGCTGGGGATAAAAACTGCACTGGTTATTTATTAACAAAGATCGAAAATGTAAACACTGCAACGCAGAGAAAAACATTAGCGTAACCAAATTATCAGTTATGTCTGTCTGCACGCCTATATCACCTCTCTGCACGACTGTCTGTCTGCACGCCTGAAATATTTGCTTGTTTTACGTAGTCTTTAAATAGACTTGTTTTCAAGTAAAAATATTGTTTTAAAATGCTTTTAAATGGAAATGAAGCAAAACGGAACCTTAGTGTTCGAACTGATGAATTTTGCAGGTCAATATTTTGCTGGCTCGACAACTTGTCATTTTAAACGCTGAGAAAGCCAGCGTAATTTTTTACGTAAGACGCTCAATGTAAACAGAACAAAGGGAAATAACTGATAACTTACGCTCAAAAATCGATACATTATATTCGATTTCGTCACATAGGGCGGGTCAATTTGAAATATTTTTTTTCCGATGTCTTCGCTAGGGCTCAATGTACAAGTATAGCAATTTCGGTGCAATTCCGTGAGAGATTCTAAGAGGAGATGTGTGCCAAAAATCGATAGACAGACAGACAACCACAGTTTTATATATATAGATTGTATTTTTGTAGTAAAGGCTTTAGCTTACATAATATCTCACATAATATCGAATCTACGACATTTAGATTACTCTATATATACTATTGTATTTTTGTAGTAAAGGCTTTAACTTACATAATATCTCACATAATATCTCACATAACATTTACATTACTTTATATACTACTAGCAGTAAAGCCCGGCGTTGCTCGGGGTCGCTCAGTAGCTGTGTTAAAGTTACAATGTTAAGTTTCTTTCTTGGCTTAAAAACTGTAGTGTCTACTGTGCAGACTTGCATGTGGTGTTTTTGATTAATATTCCCTCAACCAACAATATGCCTTATGAAGTTAAGAAAACATAACGATAACCCGAATGTTATAACAAAAGAGGATGCTGGGGATAGAAACTGCACTGGTTATTTATTAACAAAGATCGAAAATGTAAACACTGAAACGCAGAGAAAAACATTAGCGTAACCAAATTATCAGTTATGTCTGTCTGCACGCCTATATCACCTCTCTGCACGACTGTCTGTCTACACGCCTATATCACCTCTCTGCACGACTATCTGTCTGCACGCCTATATCACCTCTCTGCACGACTGTCTGTCTGCACGCCTATATCACCTCTCTGCACGACTGTCTGTCTGCACGACTGTCTGTCTGCACGCCTAACGACGAAATATTTGCTTGTTTTACGTAGTCTTTAAATAGACTTGTTTTCAAGTAAAAATATTGTTTTAAAATGTTTTTAAATTGAAATGAAGCAAAACGGAAGCTTAGTGTTCGAACTGATGAATTTTGCAGGTCAATATTTTGCTGGCTCGACAACTGTCTGTTCGTGTATTGTGTTAATGTCATTTTAAACGCTGAGAAAGCCAGCGTAATTTTTTACGTAAGACGCTTAATGTAAACAGAACAAAGGGAAATAACTGATAACTTACGCTCAAAAATCGATACATTATATTCGATTTCGTCACATAGGGTGGGTCAATTTGAAATATTCTTTTTCCGATGTCTTCGCTACGGCTCAATGTACAAGTATAGCAATTTCGGTGCAATTCCGTGAGAGATTCTAAGAGGAGATGTGTGCCAAAAATCGATAGACAGACAGACAACCACAGTTTTATATATATAGATTGTATTTTTGTAGTAAAGGCTTTATCTTACATAATATCTCACATAATATCTCACATAACATTTACATTACTTTATATACTACTAGCATTAAAGCCCGGCGTTGCTCGGGGTCGCTCAGTAGCTGTGTTAAAGTTACAATGTTAAGTTTCTTTCTTGGCTTAAAAACTGTAGTGTCTACTGTGCAGACTTGCATGTGGTGTTTTTGATTAATATTCCCTCAACCAACAATATGCCTTATGAAGTTAAGAAAACATAACGATAACCCGAATGTTATAACAAAAGAGGATGCTGGGGATAAAAACTGCACTGGTTATTTATTAACAAAGATCGAAAATGTAAACACTGCAACGCAGAGAAAAACATTAGCGTAACCAAATTATCAGTTATGTCTGTCTGCACGCCTATATCACCTCTCTGCACGACTATCTGTCTGCACGCCTATATCACCTCTCTGCACGACTATCTGTCTGCACGCGTATATCACCTCTCTGCACGACTGTCTGTCTGCACGACTGTCTGTCTGCACGCCTAACGCCGAAATATCTGCTTGTTTTACGTAGTCTTTAAATAGACTTGTTTTCAAGTAAAAATATTGTTTTAAAATGCTTTTAAATGGAAATGAAGCAAAACGGAAGCTTAGTATTCGAACTGATGAATTTTGCAGGTCAATATTTTTCTGGCTCGACCACTGTTCGTATTGTAATTTTTTACGTAAGACGCTCAATGTAAACAGAACAAAGGGAAATAACTGATAACTTACACTCAAAAATCGATACATTATATAGGATTTCGTCACATAGGGTGGGTCAATTTGAAATATTTTTTTCCGATGTCTTCGCTAGGGCTCAATGTACAAGTATAGCAATTTCGGTGCAATTCCGTGAGAGATTCTAAGAGGAGATGTGTGCCAAAAATCGATAGACAGACAGACAACCACAGTTTTATATATATAGATTGTATTTTTGTAGTAAAGGCTTTAGCTTACATAATATCTCACATAATATCTCACATAACATTTACATTACTTTATATACTATTGTATTTTTGTAGTAAAGGCTTTAGCTTACATAATATCTCACATAATATCGAATCTACGACATTTAGATTACTCTATATATACTATTGTATTTTTGTAGTAAAGGCTTTAACTTACATAATATCTCACATAATATCTCACATAACATTTACATTACTTTATATACTATTGTATTTTTGTAGTAAAGGCTTTATCTTACATAATATCTCACATAATATATCACGTAACATTTACATTACTTTATATACTACTAGCAGTAAAGCCCGGCGTTGCTCGGGGTCGCTCAGTAGCTGTGTTAAAGTTACAATGTTAAGTTTCTTTCTTGGCTTAAAAACTGTAGTGTCTACTGTGCAGACTTGCATGTGGTGTTTTTGATTAATATTCCCTCAACCAACAATATGCCTTATGAAGTTAAGAAAACATAACGATAACCCGAATGTTATAACAAAAGAGGATGCTGGGGATAGAAACTGCACTGGTTATTTATTAACAAAGATCGAAAATGTAAACACTGCAACGCAGAGAAAAACATTAGTGTAACCAAATTATCAGTTACTAGCAGTAAAGCCCGGCGTTGCTCGGGGTCGCTCAGTAGCTGTGTTAAAGTTACAATGCTAAGTTTCTTTTTTGGCTTAAAAACTGTAGTGTCTACTGTGCAGACTTGCATGTGGTGTTTTTGATTAATATTCCCTCAACCAACAATATGCCTTATGAAGTTAAGAAAACATAACGATAACCCGAATGTTATAACAAAAGAGGATGCTGGGGATAGAAACTGCACTGGTTATTTATTAACAAAGATCGAAAATTTAAACACTGCAACGCAGAGAAAAACATTAGCGTAACCAAATTATCAGTTATGTCTGTCTGCACGCCTATATCACCTCTCTGCACGACTGTCTGTCTGCACGCCTATATCACCTCTCTGCACGACTGTCTGTCTGCACGCCTATATCACCTCTCTGCACGACCGTCTGTCTGCACGCCTATATCACCTCTCTGCACGACTATCTGTCTGCACGCGTATATCACCTCTCTGCACGACTGTCTGTCTGCACGACTGTCTGTCTGCACGCCTAACGACGAAATATTTGCTTGTTTTACGTAGTCTTTAAATAGACTTGTTTTCAAGTAAAAATATTGTTTTAAAATGCTTTTAAATGGAAATGAAGCAAAACGGAAGTTTAGTGTTCGAACTGATGAATTTTGCAGGTCAATATTTTTTAAACGCTGAGAAAGCCAGCGTAATTTTTTACGTAAGACGCTCAATGTAAACAGAACAAAGGGAAATAACTGATAACTTACGCTCAAAAATCGATACATTATATTCGATTTCGTCACATAGGGTGGGTCAATTTGAAATATTTTTTTTTCCGATGTCTTCGCTAGGGCTCAATGTACAAGTATAGCAATTTCGGTGCAATTCCGTGAGAGATTCTAAGAGGAGATGTGTGCCAAAAATCGATAGACAGACAGACAACCACAGTTTTATATTTATAGATTGTATTTTTGTAGTAAAGGCTTTAGCTTACATAATATCTCACATAATATCGAATCTACGACATTTTGATATTATTTATTTTGAGAAGAATACCTTAACATCAGTATAAGCGGCCAGTTACAGCTGGTTTAAACAGAAAGAGGTCAGATAATTCTTGCCGGATACGGCCGGTTTAAATGCTAAAGGGTTAAGGAACATGAAAATCAAATCAAATAGGGAGGAATATGCTGAGGCTGGTGACTCAAAGGAATACTGGTGGAACCTAAAATAAAAACTTTCACCAAATGAAAGCACAACTGGGCTGATATTGCTGGGACTACAAATACCAACCCTCCTAGAGCAAAGTATAATTTAGCTAGCTATTTAATTCACAAGCTACAAATAGCCGCGATATCTGGAACCTTCAAAATTTGTAAAACATTCTTACAATTCAAAGGATTAAGGATTGCTCAAAGGATGACAAAAATGTCCTTTTCTTTATAACCTTGCCACTGGGAAGTTGGGCAGTCAAAAATAAGTTCAAAATTAAGAGAAAGAGAACATACAAACATACATGTACATACATATGTACATACATATATGCATACATATATATGTACATAGATGCATACATGCATGAATACATACCTGCATATATACACACACACATGCATACGTCATCATCATCATTTTGTGTCCACTTTTCCCTGCTTGCAAGGGTGGGAAATACATACATAGAAATACATACATATATATATATACAATGTTACCAAACACATTTTTCACATATATATCCACAAAGCCGAAAGCCAGCCATAATGTCACTCACATTCACAGATAAATTTTCATTGTTTCCACTTCAATATGAATTATTGCTCTTTCTGTTTATTCATTTCTGCCACTCGCTGTGTCTGTTTACATATATTTATATATGTATATCTCTTCCTATATATATTTACATATGTATGTATATCTCTTTATATACACATATACATATATTTACATATGTATGTATATCTCTTTATATACACATATACATATATTTACATATGTATGTATATCTCTTTATATACACATATACATATATTTACATATGTATCTATATCTCTTTATATAAACACATACATATATTCATATATGTATATCTCTTTATATATACATCTGTATATATTTATATATGTACGTATATATATATATACACACATATGTATATGTGCATACACACACACACACACACACACACATAGATATATATGCATAAATACATACACACGTATGCTTCTTTCTTTATATATCTACATATATTCCTATATGTAATTATACCTCTACATATATATATATATCTACATATATATTATATGTACATATGCTTCTATGTATATATATCTATATGGCCACAAAGGGTTTCTCTCTAAAAATGAAAAGCAGATTGCATGGTGCTTGTATCCGAACAGCAATGTTACATGGCAGTGAGACCTGGGCATTGTGTGCAGAAGACTTGCGTAGATTAGAAAGAAACGAAGCTTGCATGCTCCAATGGATGTGTCATAATAATATACGTGAACAGCAAAGCATATACAAATTGACAAAGAGAGACCAAGCATAAGAGGTGTCAAATATGTGCAGGAGAGGATATTGCATTGGTATGGACATGTGATGCATATGAAAGATGACAGCTGTATAAAAAAGTGCAGGGAGATCAAAATTGATGGAAGCTACAGAGTAGGTAGACCCAGAAAAACCTGGGTTGAGGTAATAAAAACTGACCTTGCTCACTTACACCTCTCTAAGACAATGTCACTGGATTGAGATCTTTGACGCTCCGCAATAATACGAAGACTTGCCTTCCCTTACATACGAACTTAAACCTACAGTCAGTAGGCACCTCTTAACCCAACATATACCTCACCCCATATCCCCTACTCCATCCTCCCACTCCCACCCACACCACCCTTTCTCTGTAAAGTTATGCTGGTACAACAGAACATCCAGCCCACACTAAAGTGGTCGTGTAGGTATCACGACAAAAAGCACCCAGTCCACACTGTAAAGTGGTCATGTAGGAGACACGGTAAAAAGGCTCCCAGTCCCACACTGTCAACATGGCTGGCGTTAGCAAGGACATCCAGCCTTAGAAAACCTGCCAGAAACAGTTCTAAATGTGCGACACACGGTCACCTGACCAATCTTGCATCAAGTGGGAGAAACCCGCCCAACCCATGCTCGCGTGGAAGATGGATGATGATGACATGTCCCTATATGTACATATGTCTCTGTGTATATATATCTCTATATGTATCTGCAAAGTATGTGTGCATAAAAGATGTAGTGGGATCACAGGCAAGCTAACTAAGAACATAGATTTTATATGTGGCCGGTGCTCTGGTGCAATAAGTTGCAGCAAGTGCCCACAAAATACTAGCTCATTCCATTGCACAGATGGTTCTATAGAAATAGTGGACAGCTTCCGTTACCTGGGTGACAAAATCAGCAGTGGTGGAGGGTGTTCTGAAAGTACAGTAGTCAGAGTCAGAACAGGATGGAAAAAGTTCAGAGAGCTTATACCACTATTAGCCGCTAAAGGGTTCTCTCTAAAAATGAAAGGCAGGCTGTATGATGCCTGCATACGAACAGCAATGTTGCATGGCAGTGAGACCTGGGCATTGTGTGCAGAGGATATACGCAGACTTGAGAGGAACGAAGCTTACATGCTCCGCTGGATGTGTAATAGTAATATACGTGAACGGCAAAGCATAAACGAACTAAGGGAAAAATTAGAAATAAGAGGGATCAGATGTTGTTTACTCGAGAGAAGACTACTTTGGTATGGTCACGTGATGCGCATGAAAGACGACAGCTGTATAAAAAAGTGCAGGACAATAAAGATAGACAGTAGCCACGGAATAGGCAGACCCAGAAAAACCTGGGACGACTTGATAAATTCCGACCTCACACACTTACACCTCTCCAAGACAATGTCACTGGATCGAGATCTTTGGCGCTACACAGTAATACAGAAAACCCGCCTTACCTAAGTACAAAGTAAAACCTACTAGAGTCAGTAGGCACCTCGAACAAAATACACCCCCGTCCCACTACCCACACCCCATCCACACCACCCCTTTCAATGTAAAGTTATGTTGGTATCACAACATCCAGTCCGAAATAAATGAGGTCGTGTAGGTGTCACGACAAAAAAACCAGAGTCCACGCTGTAATGTGGCCGTGTAGGTAACACGGTAAAAACCTCCCAGTTCCACACTGTAAACGTGGTTGGTGTTAGGAAGGGCATCCAGCCGTAGAAAACCCGCCAGACAGTCCTATGCAAGCAAGACAACCACTCTTGCCTCAAGTGGGAAAACTCCCATCCAAACCCATGCAAGCGTGGAAGATGGACCTTAAACGATGATGATGATGATGATGTTCCTATAAATGTATATGAGTGTACATACTTCTGCATGTATATCTATCATTATGTATTTCCTTTATCTTCTTTATCTTCCAATGGAGTCATAGGACTATTGGGTACTTTAAACCTGATAGAGCCCATCATAGGGGTATTGTCGAGACATATAGTGTATGTTGGGTACTTTAAACTTTGCGGAGCCCATCATAGGGGTATGGTCATATAGTGTATCTTGGGTACTTTAAACCTGATAGAGACCATCATAGGGGTATTGTCCAGGCATATAGTGTATCTTGGGTACTTTAAACCTTGCAAAGCCCAACCCGCTCCAGGTTTGAACACTCTTTTTATTTCTATAGAGGAACAATCGACCCCAGTATTGGACGGATAAAAGGCAAAGTTGACCATGGCGGGATTTGAACTCAGAGCATATATATATATATATGTATTATATATATATATATATATATATATATATATATATATATATATATATATATATATATATATGTATATATATATATATATATATATATATATATATATATATATATATATATATATATATGTATATGTATATATATATATATATATATATATATATATATATATATATATGTATATGTATATATATATATATATATATATATATATATATATATATATATATGTATATGTATATATATATATATATATATATATATATATATATATATATATATATATATATATGTATATATATATATATATGTATATATATATATATATGGTGGCTGCCAACTCGTTTTCGAGTACGGCCACTACTTTATATCCATGTAGGAGAACCCCTACCGATGCGCTGAACGAATGTGACTTTTTATTCCAGCCAGCGACTTGAAAACTCTGGTACAAACACTACACTTGTGACAATTATTGACACATAGTGCTGGGCCCATGGTACCCTGTGACGACAAGTGCAGAGATCTCCAGATATAAAGCAATGCCTGTGCCGTGAAGCTTTTATAGTGAGCAAAGGCACTGCACAAAGCCAGTCCCACTCTCTTAACCAAGATGATATTTACCAAAAAGAAGAACAAGTCAACATCATTGGATACCATCAGGGTTGCAGGTGTTATATCAGAGTTTTCCTTCTCCTAGAATTCTGCCTTGACAAAGGCTAAGGGGTCATCTCTCCCGGTGATTTTGGATGGCCATTGACTCTTAAGAGCTCCTTTGCCCTTTGACAGGTTTTGTTTTTAGTCCTGCAGGATGTCCAAAGTCACCCTCCTCACCAAGAAACCTTGGTGGGGTTGCCAGTTTAGTCGCCAACGACCCGACCATGAGACAGGTTGTACTGGGATACATGTTACCAGTAGCACCAACTGGTGACCTGACATAGAGTAGAGTGGGTAATAGGAACCAGTAAGACCCCGACAGCAGTCCAGAATTAGCCGTCGAAACGGCTTGAGCTCAGCTGTCGGGGTCTTACTGGTTCCTATATATATATATATATATATACATATATATATATATATATATATATATATATATATATATATATATATGTATATATATATGTATGTATGTATATATATATATATATATATATATATATATATATATATATATATATATATATATATATATATATGTATATATATATATATATATATGTATATATATATATATATATATAGGAACCAGTAAGACCCCGACAGCTGAGCTCAAGCCGTTTCGACGGCTAATTCTGGACTGCTGTCGGGGTCTTACTGGTTCCTATTACCCACTCTACTACCTCAAGTATTGAGTACTTTGGTGCGTTATGGTCCACCTGGTTCCTTACCACATTTCCTTCGTTATATATATATATATATATATATATATATATCATACTCATACTCATATATCTCATACATATATATATATATATATATATATATATATATATATCTCATACTCCACTGCACCTAACATAGAACAACTAATTAGAAAACTCAACTCAGCAATACTGAATAAGTACATCCCTAATGACTCAGCGCACCAGCATAGCAACATGCAACGCACTAACACGCAACCACAACCCCACCAAACTATCCCGGATTCTACTGCAAAACATAAAAATAGTTGTAACTGCACCAAACCAGGTACGTGCCCACTGAATAACCAGTGCCTAGCACGCAATATTGTCTAGCGGTGTACAATAAATTCCGGGACCAACAAATGGTATTACGTAGGATGTACCGCAACTTCTTTCAAGGCTCGCCTATACCAACATCGATCTTCGATCAGGCACGAGAAAATGCGCTCCGTAACAACTCTCGCCGATAAAGCCTGGCAGCTTCGGAGGAACAATCAAGCGTTCTCCCTTGATTGGCAAATTATTGCAGCTGCGCCTGCATATCAGCAAAATCATCGATTCTGCAAGTTATGCAATTTAGAGATATACTGCATTTTAACGTCGGTAAACAAACTTTTGAACAGCAAAATTGAACGTTCTCTATATTGTAACCATCGTTTGAAAACGACTTTTTCTTTTTTTAAATGCATATAATGTTACCCTTTTACACCAACGTTTGCAAATTTCTGTCTTATACATTTATACACTAGATATGGCTTTCTATAATAATAGTTCTAAACACTGTTTTTCTGGACCCCTTTAGAAATAACCTGCTACTATAATAGCCCTAATAACTTGTCTGTGACACTGTACTACTTTGACCCCTCTAACTAAATTTTGTCCGAACAACACCACTAGAAGAATTTACTTCCTAGCCAACCTATGCACGCCTCATTAAGCTAACTGCTGCCAAAACATTCTCTCTTCACAATCTCTACTAGTCTGACAGTCTTAAACCCTAAGACTCCCTCCACCTTACTCACTTCCCTCTACCCCTTCTCCTCCTACCTCCTTCTTTATCTTTTATCTAGTGTATAAACTATTTCCGTCGAAACGGCTTGAGCTCAGCCGTCGGGGTCTTACTTGTTCCTATTACCCACTCTACTACCCTAAGTATTGAGTACTTTGGTGCGTTATGGTCCACCAGGTTCCTTACCACATTTCCTTCGTTATATATATATATATATATATATATATATATTTCTCCAGTGCAAGGCGCATACAATAGTCCACTACGATGATAAAAAGGTAGGGAGCCAATGTATCTCCCTGGAGCACTCCAGCCAGTATCTCAAAGAACTCTGTCATCCCATCAGGTGTAATGACTTGGGCTTTGGTGTTGGTGTAGAGCAGTGATATCAGGTCCACTATCCTCTTGGGGATTCCATAAGCCTGTAAGATCTTCATCAGGCAGTAACGGTCCACAGAATCAAAGGCCTTCCTAAAGTCAATACCAGGACACTGGCTTTACTGTAGCACCGGCTCAGAGCAGGAGAGTTGGGGCGAAAAAGGTATCGGATGCTGAATTTGCCGACGACATAGTTTTGGTGACAAATACAGTGAAGGAGGCAGAGGATTTGATGCGGGAGGTTGAGACTGTGTCGATGAGTGTGGGGCTGAGAATGAATGAGACTAAAACAAAATATCTGGTGGAGAATGTTGAGAAGCCAGAGGGGATCACTAATGTAGGCGGGAAGCCGCTGGAATTGGTTGAGGACTTCCTGTATTTGGGAGCAAAGATTGGAAGATGATGTGGTTGGGAGGAAGAGCAAGGCCTGGGCGGCGTGTCACAGCTTGAGATCGGTGTGGAAGTCGGACCTTCGTAGAGACCTGAAAATCCGCCTCTTCATTGCTGTAGTGGAGTCTGTGCTGCTGTATGGGTCTGAGACTTGGACACTGACCAAGAGACTCACTCAGATGGTGGATGGGTGCTACACGAGAATGCTGAGGATGGCTCTGAACATTAATCAGTATACACTGAGGATGAAAAACTCAGAGCTGTATGGGAGCATCCCAAATTTCAGCTCAAAAGTGACACAGAGGAGACTGAGGTTGGCTGGACATGCTCACCGACATCCAGAGTTGACATTGCACTCAGTGCTCCTTTGGGAGCCCCTACATGGACACACTAGAAGAGGAAGACCAAGGTTAACATATGTTGATGCCCTAAGGACAGACACTGGTCTGTTGGAGATGCAGGATATGGCAGCGATAATGAGGGACAGAGACCGCTGGAGAGAACTCGTCCATGGATCTCGGGAATTTTACCCGCCTTAGATATATATATATATATATATATATATATATATATATATATATATACATATATATGTACATGTACAGACACACACATGCATACACACACACATATAGTTGCGTAGGCACCACGGTAAAAAGCACCCAGTACTCACTGTAAATGAGGTTGGTGTTAGGAAGGGCATCCAGCTGTAGAAACCGTGCCAAAATCAGTTCTGTATGAGCAAGACAAGGTCAGGCGGCCAGACACTGCCCACAACAGGACAACCCGTCTAAACCATGCTAGCGTGGAAACATTGATGTAAAATGAAATGATGATGATATATATATATCATCATCATCATCATTTTACGTCCGCTTTTCCCTGCTTACAAGGGTGGGACGGGAACTGATTCTAGCTTGATTTCTACAGCTCGATGCCCTTCCTAACACCAACCTCATTTACAGTGAGTGCTGGGTACTTTTTTTTTGCCGTGGCACCTCCACGACCACTTTGCAGTGGAATGATATGGACCCCAGTCCCTATCATCTCATTTCTATAGCTGAGTAAACTGGAGCAATGTGAAATAAAGTGTCTTGCTCAAGGAAGCAACACATCACCCGGTCTGAGAATTGAACTCACAACATATATATATATATATATACACACTGTCATCTGTCTATGTAAGCATTACTTAAAGTTTGCCACCTATCTTCCATTTATCAGAAAGTCTTATAAGTGATATTGTGATGTCTCATACGATATATATCTGTCCTACTTCATCTCACTCTTATAATTTGATATGTTACAGTTTGTTTTGTCAGTAGTATTTTCATATCATTTTCTGTTTATCTTATGTAATAGATTGAAATAACTGCCTCAAGATGTATTATTTCCATCTGTGCAATGTTTGCAATCATATCTTCTATTTATGTAATGTATGAAATGTATATAAGTTTTTTCTTACTACAATTGACTATTCAATATCGGTAATTTAACCACCATGTTTGGTAACCTGCTGTTAACAATGGTAGAGGGGTTTCTCTCTGGGAGTTGGGACTAGACTGTGTATTGGATGTATGTGGGTGACAATGCTGTATACCAGTGAAATATAGGACTTGACTCCAGTGGAACAAGGTAGGATGAGTATACTTTCCCATTGAGTCAATGATCAGCAGCCTGTTTAATATTGGGGGTTTGATGGGTTATACACAGTACACTATTTAAGTGTTTGGTGTAGAACCCATGCCAAAAATAGGCGTGTCAAGAGCATATCAACTTCTTTAGTGCTGTTGCTACAAAAAATGCACTCAGGACACTCAGTTAGGTGGTTCTTAATAGCAAGAGCCTCCACCTGTAGATAACATGCCAAAAAAGGATTAAGTGGTTCAAGCAGGTGTAAAAAGTTGCAGCAGTAAAGGCATCCAAAGTTAAGATATGGGAGGACTTTTATGTTAAGCTGGAATCCATCTCCAGATCAGAAAGTATTCTGGCAGACCATCCATCATCTTCATAATAAAATGTCCCCCTCCATGCCTGTTGTCAAGAACATGTCTGGTATTTTCCTCTCTTCAAAGAGATGCATCCCTGCGAAGTGGAGAGAATACTTTTCTGATATCCTAAACCTGATCACAACAACACCTTTTGATGTACATGAGGTGCATCTGGGAGCAATGACTAACTTCCCAGAGGCTTAAGTTTCTAGACCAATTAAAGAGTTCAAATGTGGCAAGGCTAGTGGAAGATGTTAAAAGCCTTAAGTCTTTAGCATTTAAACTGACCGTATCCGGCCGGAATTCTCTCACCTCTTTCTGTTCACACTGGCTGTAACTGGCTGCTTATACAAACATTAAGCTATTGTCCTCAAAATAAATAACATCATCAAAATCTCGTAGAGTCGATAACATGTGAGATAATTATATGAGATAAAGACTTTACCGCAAAAATACATAAGTAAATATAGACTAATGTAAATGATAAAGGGTTAAATATAGAAGATGTTCTCTGGCTGACTCGAATGTGCCAGATGGCCTGGATGTCTGGGAAGGTATCTAACAAATGTAGAAAAACCTGGGACGACTTGATAAATTCCAACCTCACACACTTACACCTCTCCAAGACAATGTCACTGGACCGAGATCTTTGGTGCTACACAGTAATACAGAAGATCCGTCTTGCCTAAGTACAAAGGGAAACCTACAGTCAGTAGGCACCTCTAACAAAAATACACCCACGTCCCACTACCCCCACCCCATCCACACCACTCCTTTCAATGTAAAGTTATGTTGGTACCACAACATCCAGTCCGAAATAAATGAGGTTGTGTAGGTGTCACGACAAAGAAACACAGTCCACGCTGTAATGTGGCCATGTAGGTAACACGGTAAAAACCTCCCAGTTCGCACTGTAAACGTGGTTGGTGTTAGGAAGGGCATCCAGCCGTAGCAAACCCGCCAGACAGTCCTATACGAGCAACACAACCAATCTTGCCTCAAGTGGGAAAATTCCCGTCCTAACCCATGCAAGCGTGGAAGATGGACGTTAAACGATGATGATGATGATGATGATGATGATGATATATATATATATATATATATATATATATATATATATATATATATATATAGAAATAAACACAGAAAATTCTGTGTCTAAAACAATATATAATGCTCAGTATTTATACTTTGAGCTTGTTAATTAATGGGTATCAATATGAGTTAATAACTCTGTATTTTATTTGTATATATTGAAGGATAAGTATTTTAGACTTTATCTTATCATGAGTTAAGGGTCTATTGATTTTTCCCTGGATTTCACTAAATTCTGTGGATGAACTTATATCCTGATTCTCTTTTGAGATAGGTTTGAGTTATTTTTCCTACATCTTACGTTAACTATTTTTCCCATCTTGACGACATAGTCGCATATATGTTATGAAATACTGTTAGCTTCTCGCTAAAACAGTTCTATACCTTTCATTTATATATATATATATATATATAGGGGGGGGGGGGGGTCATATTTGTGTAATATTGCCAGAATTAATAACAGAACACACTCACTGGTTGGTTGGTTTTCGCTTCTCGCTTCTGTGTCGTTTATATCGGTAATCTAACTTACTCGGTCCTCAATCTTGCCATTGACTGACCGACGGTCAAAAATAATACAGATACAATATAGACACAAACACATATATATAGTTTATCATAAATCTTTCGTTGCACATCTGCAATATCGTCAGTGGTGCTATCTTTTCCTCCTGTTGTATTGTATGTCTACGCCATTTTTATTCAGTCTGTCTATATATTTATTTATTTGCTTGTTTGTTTATTTTATTTTGTCTTCTTTGCGCATGCGTTTGCGTGTGTGTATAGTGTTTTGTTTGCTGTGTGATGGGTGACTAGTGTGTGTTTATGTGCTTGTTGTTATTGTGCTTGTGTATTTATTTATTTATTTATTTTATTTTATTTACTTATTTATACTTCTCTTAGGTCAGTGTTGGTTGTTTGGGTGTTGTTGTTATTCCATTCATTCTTTCTGTTTAGTCTTGGTCTTCTAATTTCTATTTCACTGGCCTCTCTGATTTGCCTATCTGCTGGGTCATTTCTATGTTTAGATATTATTCTAATTTCTATGTTGTCTATGTTACCGTCATGTTGTTGTCTAGCATGTTCGTATAGTACTGACCCGTTTTTTCGTCCTTTTAGTTCCCCCCAGTGTTGGTCTATTCTTTCACCTATGCTACGAGCTGTCTCACCTATGTATGTTGTTGTCATGTTTCTGCAAGTACCCTCTGTACATCTTATGCTATAGACTACGTTTCTAATTTTACAGTTTATCCGGGGGTTTACCTTACATATGATACATTTCCTATTGGTACAGTGGGTTTTCTTAAAAGGGTAGGTTTTTCTGATCAGGGATTTTATGGTGGTTCCTGGCTTTTCTACCACCTTAATTTTTAAGTGGGTCTTTCTCAGGGCCTTTCTACACTGGTTAGCTAATTTCCCTCCAGAGGTAGCGTCCACAAACATGACACTCTGGTATCTCTGGTTGTCGTACCATGAGGTGTCTTTCCCTATCTTATGTCTAGCCCTATCTAAGCTATTCCATGATTTGCTCCTGTATAATGGGCAAATTCCTTTCATGTCCAGTTCTATGAGGGTCTTATACTTCTCCATGGCTCCTTCGTATACTCTGACTCTGTCTCTTTGGTTGTAGCCAGAGAACTGCATGCGGTTGATGAAGTGTTGGATGTGTCTTTCCATTTCTGTTGGGTCGCACATGCGGGACACATTCTTCATCACTCGTACCAAATCTGCGATCAGAATATTAAACTTAGCACTACTAGACATTGCTGAGTTTTTGAGTATCAGGTATTTGGAGGCCATGGGTTTAGCATAGTGTGAGTGGAGAATTTGGGCTCTCTCGTCTATAGTGTTAATCCAGAGTTCTGTGTCTAATACAGGTAGTCTATTTTAGGGTGCTTGGAAGGGAAGTCGATAGTTACAGTTATACTCTGGTGTATGGAATTAGCTATCTGCTGGATGCTTTCCATCGTGCTACGTTCTAAATCAAACTTGTTAGTGCTCTCTAGTGGGGGTGTTCTTATAACTATATTGATATCGTCTACATAATGAGAGTACATGATGAGGTCTATGGAGCTCTCATTAAGGAGATCTTTAAGTCTCCTTTCCCACCATACCACGAAAAGGTTGGCAATATCACCAGCTATGCTGACGCCGATTGCTGCTCCCTCATTTTGGGTGTAGATCTTCTCGTTGAACTTAAACAGAGGCACAGTTCACCTTAGCTAGAAATAAGATTAGACAAATAGTAGACAGGTATACTAAGAGACAGAGCAGACCAGAGGCCCAACAACTTGGGAGGAAACCTGTAGAAGGCTTGGTTAGCCTCAAGCAGCGCACAAGGGATGTCTACCCATGGATAAGTCTGGTAGGATGTCAATAGATAGCATGCCGAACTACATCAAGGCTATGCAACCCCACATCACCAACACGAGCGAAATTGCACAACAAACACACGATAGGAGAGAGAAAATCCTCAACGCTCACATGATGATGTGGACTGACATCCTAAAGCCAATCAGACGCACTGCCAACAACTTCCAGGCGTCTAACAATGGCATACCACCCTTGTATGGGCTCCGCAAAGACCACAAGACAGTCGACGACCCGACAACAGGACCACCAACAAGACCCGTATGCGGAGCTAATATAGCTAGTAACTACAGGATCTCCTACTTCCTCTCAATGGTTATACGCCCCATAATCAAGATGTCCCCAGATGTATGTGACAGTACAGAGAACCCCTCAGCAGAATCAGTGAGTGCAACAAAAACAGGAACCTATCCAACTGCATAATAGGCAGCATGGATGTGGTGTCACTGTACCCATCCATTAACATTGATTTTGCTGTGAAAAGATGTGTGGAGATGATCATTGTGAGTGAGGTGGAGTTCTGCGACGTCGACACAGACGAACTGGGCCTCCTACTTAGACTTACCTACGACACTGACTACCTAGACAGCCATGACCTTAGACGCTTCTGCCCTAGTAGGCCTATAAGAGGTAGACCCCCCCACCATAACTTCAATGGCAAAAAAGACTCCCATGGGAAGGTGGATTGGGTGGACCAAAGCTATACGGACCCCCTAAAACAATGATCAGGTAAGAAAAATGGTCGCACATACAATAGGGGCTAGTATCAAAACTACCCTAAAGGGCCACATATTTAAGTTCAACGAGAAGATCTACACCCAAAATGAGGGAGCAGCCATCGGCGTCAGCATAGCTGGTGATGTTGCCAACCTTTTCATGGTATGGTGGGAAAGGAGACTTAAAGATCTCCTTAATGAGAGCTCCATAGACCTCATCATGTACTCTCGTTATGTAGACGATATCAATATAGTTATAAGAATACCCCCACTAGAGAGCACTAACAAGTTTGATTTAGAACGTAGCACGATGGAAAGCATCCAGCAGATAGCTAATTCCATACACCAGAGTATAACTGTAACTATCGACTTCCCTTCCAAACACCCTAAAATAGACTACCTGTATTAGACACAGAACTCTGGATTAACACTATAGACGAGAGAGCCCAAATTCTCCACTCATACTATGCTAAACCCATGGCCTCCAAATACCTGATACTCAAAAACTCAGCAATGTCCAGTAGTGCTAAGTTTAATATTCTGATCGCAGATTTGGTACGAGTGATGAAGAATGTGTCCCGCATGTGCGACCCAACAGAAATGGAAAGACACATCCAACACTTCATCAACCGCATGCAGTTCTCTGGCTACAACCAAAGAGACAGAGTCAGAGTATACGAAGGAGCCATGGAGAAGTATAAGACCCTCATAGAATTGGACATGAAAGGAATTTGCCCATTATACAGGAGAAAATCATGGAATAGCTTAGATAGGGCTAAACATAAGATAGGGAAAGCCACCTCATGGTACGGCAACCAGAGATACCAGAGTGTCATGTTTGTGGACGCTACCCCTGGAGGGAAATTAGCTAACCAGTGTAGAAAGGCCCTGAGAAAGACCCACTTAAAAATTAAGGTGGTAGAAAAGCCAGGAACCACCATAAAATCCCTGATCAGAAAAACCTACCCTTTTAAGAAAACCCACTGTACCAATAGGAAATGTATCATATGTAAGGTAAACCCCCGGATAAACTGTAAAACTAGAAACGTAGTCTATAGCATAAGATGTACAGAGGGTACTTGCAGAAACATGACAACAACATACATAGGTGAGACAGCTCGTAGCATAGGTGAAAGGATAGACCAACACTGGGGGGGGAACTAAAAGGACAAAAAAACGGGTCAGTACTATACGAACATGCTAGACAACAACATGACGGTAACATAGACAACATAGAAATTAGAATAATATCTAAACATAGAAATGACCCAGCAGATAGGCAAATCAGAGAGGCCAGTGAAATAGAAATTAGAAGACCAAGACTAAACAGAAAGAATGAATGGAATAACAACAACACCCAAACAAACAACACTGACCTAAGAGAAGTATAAATAAGTAAATAAAATAAAATAAATAAATAAATAAATAAATAAATACATACACAAGCACAATAACAACAAGCACATAAACACACACTAGTCACCCCTCACACAGCAAACAAAACACTATACACACACGCAAACTCATGCGCAAAGAAGACAAAATAAAATAAACAAACAAGCAAATAAATAAATATATAGACAGACTGAATAAAAATGGCGTAGACATACAATACAACAGGAGGAAAAGATAGCACCACTGACGATGTTGCAGATGTGCAACGAAAGATTTATGATAAACTATATATATGTGTTTGTGTCTATATTGTATCAGTATTATTTTTGACCGTCGGTCAGTCAATGGCAAGATTGAGGACCGAGTAAGTTAGATTACCGATATAAACGACACAGAAGCGAGAAGCGAAAACCAACCAAACAGTGAATGTGTTCTGTTATTAATTCTGGCAATATTATACAAATATGGCCCTTCCCAAGTATAACAATATTTGTTTCGACACACGATTTCATATAAAAATCCTCGCAAAACTATATATATATATCCCCCTCCTATTTATTATTGCCCTTAAGGCTATAAAAAGGAGTTCAAGACTGGTTGCCCATGGGAACTCCTATACGCAGATGATCTAATGCTCATAGCTGAATCAATGGATGAACTAGAGAAGAAATTCCAAACATGGAAGCATGGCCTAGAATCGAAAGGCCTTAAAATTAACTTGTCTAAGACTAAAGTTCTAGTATGTAGGAAGGAAAATAGGGCACTGGTCCCCTCTGGTAAATGGCCATGCTCAGTGTGTAGGAAAGGAGTAGACAGAAACTCCATTTTATGTCCCAAATGCAAAGTATGGTTGCATAAAAGATGTAGTGGGATCACAGGTAAACTATCTAAGAACGTAGACTTTATATGTGGCCGATGCTCATTTGCAATAGGTAGCAGGTGTCCACAGGATACTAGCTCCTTCTATTGCCTAGATGGTTCTATAGAAATAGTAGACACTTTCCATTACCTGGGTGACAAAATCAGCAGTGGTGGAGGGTGTTCTGAAAGTACAGTAGCCAGAGTCAGAATGGGATGGAAAAAGTTCAGAGAGATTATACCGCTGTTGGCCACAAAAGGTTTCTCTCTAAAAATGAAAGGCAGATTGTATGATGCCTGTATACGAACAGCAATGCTACATCGCAGTGAGACATGGTCATTACGTGCAGAGGACCTGCGCAGACTGGAAAGGGATGAAGCATGTATAGCGAGATACTGGGTTGTATGAATGTAACAAGGAGACATGGTTTGTGTGTATAATATTTAATCAACAATTTAAGAGTATAGTTGACATGTCAATGAATAAACGAAAGAATGAAGCAAAGTTAGTAGTTACCGTTTTGATTGCCAGGAAAACGCGGCTGGCAGAAGACGCCTGGCAAAGGCCAGGCGCCGGAAGGGCAAATGAGAGATAGGGAGCCGAAAGCTATTCGTTTTATAGGGCTCTGCCGGAAGTGATAAAAAGGGTTCTATCACCCCAACGGGAAGCAACTCCAACTACTTCCCGTCTAGAGGGCGTTAATCTATTGGGGTTGTGAGTGTCACAACAAGGGAGGCAACTCCTGCTACATAACCTCCCGCCAGAATTTTAGAATATAAAAATCGAATGAAATATGTAGCAAGTTGGCGAGAATGTTGTAACAGGCATGAAAATTACAACAAAAGAATGTTTGCAAAAATCAATGATAGATATCAAGGTAGCCAACCGCTCTTGGCCAGAGAACGACTGGACATCTATCTATCCATCACCCAAAGATACAATGTAATAAAGTAAGAGAAGAGCTCAAAGTTCAAATGTACAAAATATAGTTCACAGGTGTGCAATCACATGACAGCAGGAAAGAAAGTGTGTTCCAGAGAATGAATGCAGGTGGTTTCTGTTCTGTGGTATATCGTGAAATTTCCAACCTCCGAATGGATTTTCTCACAGGAAGAGTGCTGCAAAAATAAATTCTCTGGCTTGTTCTGCTGGTTTTGGTTGTTGGTGAAGCTGTGTTGCTGTTGATGTTGTTGTCTCGCGGAGTGAGCGTATTCGGTGTTTAAATTCACAGTAAAAAATTTTTTTTCAGAAAAAATGAGTTGCGCAAAGTGATAGAAATAACAGCCGAAGTTGATGGTCGATGTTGAGAATGCGTTGACCTGGAAGGGTCAAGAGGCCAGTGACCAAAGAAATAAGCATTCTGAATAAATGCGCAGTTTACAACGGCAAATTTACGTGGTAAATTTTTAAACCGGCAAATAGGAGAATATAGCTTAAGGCTGAAGAATCCTTGGCGAGAAACGTTATCTCTGGCGTGCGGCTATCTCTGTGAGTCGAGAATTTGTGCTGCCTACACGTGCCAATACAAGGTTAAGTTAGGTTGAAAAAATAATATTTCTAATGCGCGAGAAAATGATAGTGCAACGGGTCGTTGGCAGCCATTTTGAAAAAAATGTGTGTGTGAAAGTGACAATGATGAAAAGGAAAGGCTTCACTTAGCATAATTATTGGTGTGAACTTTGGAAAAAAAAAAAAAAAAAACTTTAACGATGAAGAAAACGATGAAAAAAAAGCCAATGGTTCATCGAAAATAAATGTTCCTGTTGAAATGTTTTAAAAAAAAAAATATCAAATTTCTTTTTTTTTTTTGTTTTGAAAGTGTTCGTTGTAAGAAACGAGAAACATATATATATATATCGTGAAATGCGACAGTTAGTTGATGCGTGAGAGAAAAAGTCTGTCTGAACGCGAATTTCACATGTGCGTGGTGTGTTCGTTTCTTGGAGAAACATATATATATATACAGCAAACTGCGACAGTTAATGGATGCGTGCGGGAAAAAGAGTGTCTGCACGAAAGTTTCACATGTGCGTGTGTGCGTTTCTTTGACTGAGTATTTTCATAGTTTGTCAATAAATTTGCTGTGTATTCGTAATGTTACTCACACAACACCAGATTCTGCTATTTTTTTATTTTTTTCGGGGTGACCACTTATAACAATGAACGGCTGCGTGTTCGTATCACGTCAGGGTTACCAATATAGCGGGATACTGGCGTGTAATCTCGCTATACATGCATACTCCGTAGGATGTGTAATAGTAATATATGTGAACGGCAAAGCATAAATGAACTAAGTGAGAAATTAGGAATAAGAGGGATCAGATGCTGTTTACTTGAGAGAAGACTACGTTGATATGGCCACGTGATGCGCATGAAAGACGTGGCCATACCAATGCATAAAAAAGTGCAGGGCGATCAAAATTGATGGTAGTCACGGAGTAGGAAGACCCAGAAAAATCTGAGACGATCTGATAAATTCCGACCTTACACACTTGCACCTCTCTAAGACAATGTCACTGGACCGAGATCTTTGACGCTATGCACTAATACAGAAGACCCGCCTTGCCTAAGTACAAAGCAAAACCTACAGTCAGTAGGCACCTCTTAACCAAATATACACCCCAATCCACTACCCTTATCCTATTCTCCCACTCCCACCAACACCACCCTCTCTCTGTAAAGTTGGTACCACAACATCCAGTCCAAATAAATGAGATAATGAGATCGAGATCGTGTAGGTGTCACGAGAAAAAAACACACAGTCCACGCTGTAATGTGGCCGTGTAGGTAACACGGTAAAAAGTTCCCAGTCCACACTGTAAACGTGGTTGGTGTTAGGAAGAGCATCCAGATGTAGAAAACCTGCCAGATAGTCCTATATGAGCGGGACACGGTCACCCGACCAACCTTGCCTCAAGTGCGGCAACTCCCGTCTAACCCATGCTAGCGTGGAAGATGGACGTTAAAGGAAGATGATGATGATGATGATGATATATATGCAATAAATCAGAATTTGCCAGTGAAATAGATTAATATATCTACAATATGTAAGTTTGGTCTTTGTTCATATTTTGTCTGATGAGATGGCAATGTAGAATATAACCTGATTGATGTGTCAGTGGTGGTAGTGGTGGTGGTGGTGGTAGTGGTGGTAGTGGTGGTGGTGGTGGTGGTGGTAGTGGTGGTGGTGTTGGTGGTGTTGGTGGTGGTGGTGGTGGTGTTGGTGGTGGTGGTAGTGGTGGTGGTGGTAGTGGTAGTGGTGGTGGTGGTAGTAGTGGTAGTTGTAGTGGTGGTGGTGGTGTTGGTGTGGTGGTGGTGGTAGTGGTAGTGGTGGTGGTGGTGGTGTTGGTGGTGTTGGTGGTGGTGGTGGTGGTGGTGGTGGTAGTGGTGGTTGTCGTTGTAGTAGTTGTAGTGGTGGTGGTGCTGGTACTGGTGGTAGTGGTGGTGGTGGTGGTGGTGCTGGTGGTGATGGTGTTGGTGGTGGTGTTGGTGGTAGTGGTGGTGGTAGTGGTGGTGGTGCTGGTGGTGGTGGTGGCGGTGGTGGTGGTGGTGTTGGTGGTGGTGGTAGTGGTGGTGGTGGTGTTGGTGGTGGTGGTAGTGGTAGTGGTGGGGGTGGTAGTAGTGGTAGTGGTGGTGGTAGTGGTAGTGGTGGTGGTGGTAGTAGTGGTAGTGGTAGTGGTGGTGGTGTTGGTGGTGGTGGTGGTGGTGGTTGTGGTTGTAGTAGTTGTAGTGGTGGTGGTGGTGGTGCTGGTGGTAGTGGTGGTGGTAGTAGTGGTAGTGGTGTTGCTGGTGGTGGTGGTGGTGGTGGTGGTGGTAGTATCAATGATGATATTAATGGTCACTGTAGCCAGTAGACATGAGAGAGGAATGAGAAAAAATGATTTCTCTAGTGTCGTCCTGAAGGTCAACTGGGTTTGGAGAATGATCTCCCTATAAATTATCCAGAAAACCTGTTATTGACAACACTTCTCTAACAGAAATAGATCAACACACATATATATATGTAGATGTATACACACATGCATCTATATTTAACTATCTATGTATCTCACTCATACACTGTTCACTGTTTCCTGACATTTCTACATTATTCTATGTACCACACATGCGCCTTTGATGAGTTGTAGTGCACCTGAGCACTGTACACAATAATTTTCATTATTTTCATTCGCATAGAGTTACGGCCCTTGCCATTCTGAGTTCAAATCCCGCCGAGGTTACCTTTGCCTTTCTTCCTTACGGGGTCGATAAAATAAAGTACCAGTAATACACTGGGATTATTGCTGGTCTTATGTCAAAAGTAGAAACAATTATTATTATTATTATTATTATTATTATCTCTCTCTCTCTCTCTGTATATATATACATCATTATTGGATTGGCAGTATCGGTAGAGGGTCGGACGCCATGCTTTCCAGCATAGTTACGTCCCTTTACGATCTGAGTTCAAATCCCGCCGAGGTTGACTTTGCCTTTCATCCTTACGGGGTCGATAAAATAAAGTACCAGTAATGCACTGGGTAATTACTGGCCTTGTGCCTAAAGTAGAAACAATTATTACTTTTACTATTGTTAATACCTTCACATATTTTGTTTAATTATTTTACTTTTATTAACATTCCATACATGGCAGCTGGACATCATTTGGCTATTCTAAGAAATATTAGTCTCCTCTTTTCTCTAGTTTTTATATCATTAAATATAGGCAGCGAACTGGCAGAGTTGTTAGAATGTTAGATAGAATGTTTATGGTATTCCGGCTCTCTCAGTTCAAATCATGCCATCGTCAACTTTGCCTTTCATCATTTTGAGGTTGATAAAAGAAAGTACCAATCATGTACTGGGGTCTTCCTCTATATCTCTTTCTCATTTCCTCACTCTCACTTTCTATCTTTCTCTGGAAGAAATCTGCCTGAAGAGGGATGGGCTTCACCAGGCTTAAAATGTCCAAGAAACGCCGTATTTCAGTACAGCACTCCTACAACTCCATCAGCAGTTACAGGACCATACCATATATATATATATTGAGCCACACCGTGAAAGGTAGCCAAACCCATATATGTATCTGTGACTATGTCTAATTACATACATATATCCCTTTAAATTTAATATATACTCCCGTAAGGTTAAGTAAAACTTTAGGCAGTATTCGGCTGTGATAGTTCTTAGCCATTTTGAATTCATTTCTGGCGGGGATCATGGTGGAAAAAACTTAGTCCAGTCTGAGGTATCTCCTGAGGAATTACAAGCCTCGTGGATATATTCAAGATTGAGTATATCCAAAAAGTGGAACGAAACCACCGTTGGTCGAGACTAGAAGAATTTTGGTAAAGTTTATGTGCATTTTTTCTTCAAACTTCTATTTTGTACCTAACTCCGTGTAGTTAACTATTTGACTAGTCAATTTCGACAGGCTAAAAGAAATAATGAGATAAATGTCATATGGCTGTACATCGCGGAAGATAATCTGTATCATTTGTCTATTATTTCTTCATAATTACATTTTAAACTTATAGCCTCGTTTAAATGATTTTTTATGTGGTTGATTTATTCGGACTAGGGAGAGGAAATACTGTATATATTTTATCTAATAGTTCTTCAGACTGGCAATTTTATATATAGCTCTGATTAATGATTATTTGCTTAATTAATTCTTCATTGAGCCACACCGTGAAAGGTTGCCAAACTCATATATGTATCTGTGACTATGTCTAATTATATATATACCCCTCTGAATTTATATATATATATCATCATCATCATCATCATCATCATCACCGTTTTACGTCCGTTCTTCCACGCTAGCATGGGTTAGACGGGTTGTCCTGTTGTGGGCAGTGTCTGGTCGGCTGACCATGCCTTGCTCATACAGGAACTGATCTGGCTTGATTTCTACAGCTGGATGCCCTTCCTAACACCAACCTCATTTACAGTGAGTGCTGGGTGCTTTTTCGTGGCGCCTACACGTCCACTTTACAGTGTGGGCTGGGTGATTTTTTTGCCGTGGCACCTCCACGACCACCTTGCGGTGGGGGTGTGGGGGCATATTGTCTATATGCTTCAGCTTGTACCCATGGGAGGTGGGGTACTCTGTATTACTGCGTGACGCCAGAAGTCACAGTCGTTTGTCATTGTCTTTGAGAGGTGTAATTGGGTAAGGTCGGCTTTTATCACCTCATCCCAGGTCATCTTGGGTCTCCCCACTCCGCGGTTTCCATCAACTTCTAGTGCTCTGCACCTTTTTATGCAGCTGTCATCCTTCATACGCATCACATGTCCATACCAGCGCAACCGCCTCTCCTGCACACAGCATTTGATTCCTCTTATGCTCAGTCTCTCTCTCAATTCATTTATGTTTTGTCGTTCACGTATATTACTGTTACACATCCATCGGAGCATGCAGGCTTCGTTTCTCTCTAATCTACGTGAGTCTTCCACCTTCAGCGCCCAGGTCTCACTACCATGCACCATTGTTGTTCGGATACACGCATCATACAGTCTGCCTTTCATTCTGAGGGAGAAGCCTTTTGCAGCTAGCAGTGGTAGTAGTTCCCTAAACTTCTTCCATCCCGTTCTTACCCTAGTTATTGTACTTTCTGAACACCCACCTCCGTTGCTAATTCGGTCACCTAGGTAGCCAAAGCTGTCTACTGTTTCTACAGGGCCCTCCCAGAGATTGGTGGTACTTGTTTCCTGTGGCTGTTTGCTGCTTGCCGTCTCAGCACAGCTGCTGCATGTGAAGCCTACATTCTTAATTAAGCTTCCTGAGATCCCGCTACATCTCTTGTGTACCCATTGTTTGCATTTGGGGCAGAGAATGGAGTTCCTACCTACACCTTTCCTACATACTGAGCAAGGCCATTTCCCTGAGGGGATCTGGGTTCTGTTTTCTCGTCTACTTGCAAGGACCTTAGTTGTTGTCATGTTGACTTTGAGACCCTTTCTTTCTAGTCCCTGCTTCCAAGTTTGGAATTTCTTCTCTAGTTCTACCATAGATTCAGCTATGAGTGCGAGGTCATCAGCATACAGGAGTTCCCATGGGCATCCGGTCTTAAACTCCTCCGTTATTGCCTGCAGGACTATGATGAACAGGAGAGGGCTAAGAACAGAGCCCTGGTGGACCCCAACCTGTACGCTAAATTCCTCGCTATACTCATTGCTAATCCTAACTTTGCTGACTGCTCCCCTATACATGGCTTGTACCGCTTTCACAAGCCATTCATCTACTCCTAGTTTTCTAAGAGCCCACCAGATTACAACACGTGGAACTCTGTCAAAGGCTTTCTCAAGGTCGACAAATGCCAAGTAGAGTGGCTTACTTTTAGCTAGGTACTTTTCCTGTAATTGCCTCACAAGGAAGAGGGCATCAGTGGTGCCTCTTCCTGGTACAAACCCAAATTGCATCTCGTCTATTTTCACCCGGTCCCTAATCAGCTGTGCTATAACTCTTTCTGTTACCTTCATGACCTGGTCCATCAACTTTATACCTCTATAGTTTCCTCTATCTAGTGCATCGCCTTTACCTTTGTAGCAGTTGACAATGATGCTACTGCACCAATCTTTTGGTATGGTACCTTCTAGTATTACCTGGATATAATGTATATATATATAAAACATGTTTAATATAAAAAAGGCCTCTACACAACTAGAACTGTTTCATTCAAAAGAAATCATCATTCCAGACCGTTTCTTTGAATGAAACAGTTCTAGATGTGTAGAAGCCATTTTTTTTTTATTAATTAAACATGTTGTTTACTCTCTACTAATGTATTGAGTACTTTACTAACTGTGGTTAACTCCAATGAACCCAGGGCTCTAATATAATAAAACGTAGTGTTTTAAACATGTGTGTCTTTTCTTCAGTTCCGGATTTGTATTTATCCATTGTGAGTCAATAGATCAATTTGTATTTAGCTGTTGTGAGTCTATAGATCAATTTGTATTTAGCTGTTGTGAGTCTATAGATCAATTTGTATTTAGCTGTTGTGAGTCTATAGATCAATTTGTATTTAGCTGTTGTGAGTCTATAGATCAATTTGTATTTAGCTGTTGTGAGTCTATAGATCAATTTGTATTTAGCTGTTGTGAGTCTATAGATCAATTTGTATTTAGCTGTTGTGAGTCTATAGATCAATTTGTATTTAGCTGTTGTGAGTCTATAGATCAATTTGTATTTAATTGTTGTGAGTCTATAGATCAATTTGTAATTAGCTGTTGTGAGTCTATAGATCAATTTGTATTTAATTGTTGTGAGTCTATAGATCAATTTGTAATTAGCTGTTGTGAGTCTATAGATCAATTTGTAATTAGCTGTTGTGAGTCTATAGATCAATTTGTATTTAGTTGTTGCGAGTCTATAGATCATCATCATCATCATCATCATCATCGTTTAACGTCCATGTTCCACGCTTGCATGGGTTTGGACGGGAGTTTTCCTACTTGAGGCAAGAGTGGTTGTCTTGCTCGCATAGGACTGTCTGGCGGGTTTTCTACAGCTGGATGCCATTCCTAACACAAACCACATTTACAGTGTGGGGCTGGGAGGGTTTTACCGTGTTGCCTACACGACCACATTACAGCGTGGACTGTGTGTTATTTTGTCATGACACCTACACGATCTCATTTGTTTCGGCCTGGATATTGTGGCACCAACATAACTTTACATTGAAAGGGGCGGTGTGGATGGGGTGGGGGTGGTGGGGCGGGGTGTATTTTGTTAGAGATGCTTACTGACTGTAGTAGGTTTTACTTTGTATTTAGGTAAGGCAGGTCTTCTCTATTACTGAGTACCGCCAAAGGTCTCGGTCCAGTGACATTGTCTTGGAGAGGTGTAAGTGTGTGAGGTCGGAATTTATCAGCTCGTCCCAGGTTTTTCTGGGTCTGCCTACTCCGTGGCTACCATCTATCTTTATTGCCCTGCACTTTGTTATACAGCTGTCGTCGTTCATGCGCATCACGTGACCATACCAACGTAGCCTTCTCTCGAGTAAACAACATCTGATCCCTCTTATTTCTAATTTTTTCCTTAGTTCGTTTATGCTTTGCCGTTCACGTATATTACTATTATACATCCAGCGGAGCATGCAAGTTTTGTTCCTCTCTAGTCTGCGTATATCCTCTGCACACAATGCCCAGGTCTCACTGCCATGCAACATTGCTGTTCGTATGCAGGCATCATACAACCTGCCTTTCATTTTTAGGGAGAACCCTTTAGCGGCTAATAGTGGTATAAGCTCTCTGAACTTTTTCCATCCAGTTCTGACTCTAGCTACTGTACTTTCAGAGCACCCTCCCCCACTGCTGATTTTGTCACCCAGGTAACGGAAGCTGTCCACTATTTCTATAGAACCCTCTGCGCAATTGAAGGAGCTAGTAATTTTTGGGCACTTGCTGCTACTTATTGCACCAGAGCACCGGCCACATGTAAGATCTATGTTCTTAGTTAGCTTACCTGTGATCCCACTACATCTTTTATGCACCCATACTTTGCATTTGGGACATAAAATGGAGTTTCTACCTATGCCTTTCCTACACACTGAGCATGGCCATTTCCCGGAAGGGACCGGCGCCTTATTTTCTTTCCTACAAACTAGAACTTTAGTCTTAGCCCAATTTGTATTTAGCTGTTGTGAGTCTATAGATCAATTTGTATTTAGTTGTTGTGAGTCTATAGATCAACTAACCTTTCATTGAAGATCCATTGATTGACTAGTGAGCTCAGCCATTTAATTCCTGAAACATATTTTTAAGCAAGAACATGTATGTAAAGATACAGAAATGTAGGTATTTACATTTTAAATATGCTACCTTTTACCTTTTGGAATTAGATATGTTCTTACATAATTTCTCCTGTTAATTCTAGATATATTTAAGTATATGTCAATCGCTTTTTAATTTTATATATATATATATGCGTATGCAGGATGACAGCTGCATAAAAAGGTGCAGAGCACTAGAAGTCGATGGAAACCGCGGAGTGGGGAGACCCAAGAAGACCTGGGATGAGGTGATAAAAGCCGACCTTACCCAAAAGCACCTCTCAAGGGCGATAACACACAACCGTGACCTCTGGCACCACACAGTAATACAGAAGACCCGACTTCCCATGGGTACCAGCCGAAGCTGAAGCATATAGACAATATATCCCCACCCCCTCCCACTGCAAAGTGGTCGTGGAGGTGCCATGGCAATAAAGCACCCAGCACTCACTGTAAATGAGGTTGGTGTTAGGAAGGGCATCCAGCTGTAGAAATTGAGCCAGAATCAGTTCCTGTATGAGCAAGACAAGGTCAGCCGACCAGACACTGCCCACAACAGGACAACCCGTCTAACCCATGCTAGCATGGAAGAACGTATATAAAACGGTGATGATGATATATATATACGTATATATATTTGTAGTAATGTTACTAGGATGTGTCTAGGTGGTATGCCGGTTGAGCACTCTATGCTCCTTCAGAGCAGAGTATAATAATATGGAAAACAAAGAATCAGTGATGCAGCGAAACACAATTTATTACGTATTACAATTGTTTCTCTGGCGAACATCTCGAGGTGCGATCTGTGGATCAAACCTGACTCTGGATTCGCAAGTTCCTCAGATATGTCTAGTGACTTCAAAGCAAATCTTCTGTCTGCAGAAGAAACAATTGTAATACGTTAATAAATTGTGTTTCAATGATCACTGATTCTGTTTTCCATCTTATATATATATATATATATATATATATATATATATATATATATATATACAAATATGAGGTCTCAAAACATATCAAATATGTTTGATTTTTGTGATTCTCAAAAAAGCTCAATAGACTTTGTCCAGAGCCATAATAATTCAAAATTAAGAGATATATGTATATATATATAGAGAAAGAACTATATATCCATGAAAAAAACATGGACATATATATGGTCCTCTCTCTATATATATCTCTTAATTTTGAATTATATATATATTACTGTGCTATTTATTCTGCAGTTATAATGTATGTATAATGGCATACGGTCAAACAGGAAGTGGTAAAACCCATACAATGCTTGGCAGTCACAAGAATGAGAATTACAACCTGAGCCATGAGGCACATCCAGATGAGGGTGTCATACCAAGAGCTATGAGGGAACTATTCAGGTTGTATAACTTATATTACTTTACAGTTATCAACACCAGTTACATCACTATCATCATCATTGTCAATTCTGCTGTCATTGGTATATCATCATCATGGTCATCATCATCATATAATCACTGTTTACTATTATATACTCTTCACATCTTCATTGTCACCATTGTTGTCGTTATTATCATATCACCATCATCATTGCATCTGTCATTTCCATCTGAATTATCATCCTTGTCATCATCAAAATTTTAACTACATCCACCATGACACAAAGTGCTCAGCCTCGTACTGTAAAGTGGTCGTGTAGGTGTCATGTCAAAAAGCACCCAGTCCACACTGTAAAGTGACTGTGTATATGTCATGACAAAAAGAACCCAGCACACACTGTTGATATTGTTGGCATTAGGAGGGAGACCCAGTCATAGAAAGCAAGCCACAAACAGTTCTGTATGAGCAAGATACAGTCATCTTATCTGGCTTATCTCACCACGGAACACCTTGTCTAACCCATAGTAGCAAAAAAAAAAAAAAAAGAATGTTAAATGGTGATGTTGATGATGATAAATATATATATCATCATCATCATCATCATCATCATTTAATGTCTATCTTCCACACTAGCATGAGTTAGACAGGTTTGTCTCATTTGAGGAAAGTTTGGTGGGGTGAGCATGTTGCGCTCGTATAAGACTTTTTCTGGCTGGTTTTCTACTGCTGGATATAAAGAGTAAAGAGCTGACACATTTCAGTGAAGAATGACCATGGGATTTGCAGCTCGACAGTTCCCCTCCGACTGTACCTCTTTCAAAGGATCATACACAAACATATACACAGTGCATTTCCTATCTAAATAAGAAGTTTGCTGGGAATGGTTAGAACATTTTTGATGATATACCAGCTGGATGAGGCTGGCTCCTGACCCGAGGTTAAACAACACTTGTGCCTAAAGTAGAAACAATTATACTTACACACTACTGTCCCATTCAAAGGATTCTCTTTTTTAACCTTTAACAAGATACCAAGAGAGTAATCTCCCCTTAAAACATAATGTTATGTCAGTGTACTAAAGGTTAAGATTAATAACTAACAAATAAAACAGTGATTGGCAGTATATGTTCTCTTTGTAGATAGAATGATAAGCTTATGTGTCGGCTAATGAACACCCAACAACCTGTTAAACATGTAAAGGCAATCTCATTTGTTAATGTTTTCACTGTGAGGACTAGAGTAGGAGATTGAAGCAGAATAGAGGGAGTGGAGGAGTTGAGTGGAGTGTAGGGGGTGGAGTGTAGGAGTGGAGTGGAGTGTAGGAGTGGAGTGTAGGGGGTGGAGTGGAGTGTTGGGGTGGAGTGGAGTGTAGGGGTGGAGTAGACTGGATAGGGTGGAGTGGAATGAAAGGAGGGAATTAGAGTGGAGGGAGTAGAAGCAGTGGAGTGAGGGAGTGGAGTAGGAGGAATGGAGTGGGGGAATGGAGTAGAAGCAGGGGTGGGGTGAGAAGTAGGGAAGAGTTTTCTTTTTTCTTTTAATCTGATATAATGAAAATAAAAACAAAACATTGAATGGTTGAGTGGTTGACATGTTGGAGCAGCAGCAGCAACAACAACAGCAACAGCAACAACAACAGCAACAGCAACAACAGCAGCAACAAGAGCAGCAGCAACAACAACAACAACAGCAGCAACAACAACAACAACAACAGCAGCAACAACAACAACAGCAACAGCAACAAAAGCAGCAACAATAACAACAACAGCATCAATAAAAACAACAACAGCAACAACAACAACAACAACAGCAACAGCAACAACAACAACAACAACAGCAACAATACCAGCAACAATAACAACAACAGCATCAATAACAACAACAACAACAACAACAGCAACAACAACAACAACAGCAACAATAACAGCAACAATAACAACAACAACAGCAACAACAACAATAACAACAGCAACAATAACAACAACAACAGCAACAACAACAATAACAACAGCAACAATAACAACAGCAACAACAACAATAACAACAACAAACAGCTAACACAGTCACTTTTTGTGTTTATGGAATGTGGAGCCAGATCTGACGTGACTAAATGAATGTTGAACAACAACAGCCACAACATCACCAACAATAGCAACTACAACTACAACAACATCAACAGCAACAACAACAATTACAATAACAATGACAAATGAAATAGCAAAATGTTATTAAATTAGATTAAAAAATTAGAAAAATATTTTATTTAAAACTAGATATAAAAATGTTAAAACTCATCGCTAGAACAGTCGTTAAAATAGCTAAATACTGTCAAAGACAGTGATGGGCAAACATTACTGAGAGGACAGAGACCATCTGCCTGTCACCCACCCTGTAGATCTGTTGACCACTGGCTGCTGGTCTCTGTCCTCTCAGACATTTAACTGTTTTATTGGTTGTTCTAGTGATGAGTTTTTCCCATTTTTATGTATTCAAAGACACCCTCACTTTGTCTCAGAGAGAACATTGATTTATTTTGTTTAAACATTTTACCAACCATCAGATATCTCACAGATGTAATGTAGTTGTATATACACAGATGTCTCACAGATGTAATGTAGTTGTATATACACAGATTCCTCACAGATGTAATGTAGTTGTATATACACAGATTTCTCACAGATGTGATGTAGCTGTATATTCACAGATATCTCACAGATGTGATGTAGCTGTATACTCACAGATATCTCACAGATGTGATGTAGCTGTATATTCACAGATATCTCACAGATGTGATGTAGCTGTATACTCACAGATATCTCACAGATGTGATGTAGCTGTATACTCACAGATATCTCACAGATGTGATGTAGCTGTATATTCACAGATATCTCACAGATGTGATGTAGTTGTATATACAGAGATGTCTCACAGATGTGATGTAGCTGTATACTCACAGATATCTCACAGATGTGATGTAGCTGTATATTCACAGATATCTCACAGATGTGATGTAGCTGTATACTCACAGATATCTCACAGATGTGATGTAGCTGTATACTCACAGATATCTCACAGATGTGATGTAGCTGTATATTCACAGATATCTCACAGATGTGATGTAGTTGTATATACAGAGATGTCTCACAGATGTGATGTAGCTGTATACTCACAGATATCTCACAGATGTGATGTAGTTGTATATACACAGATTTCTCACAGATGTGATGTAGCTGTATATTCACAGATATCTCACAGATGTGATGTAGTTGTATATACAGAGATGTCTCACAGATGTGATGTAGCTGTATATTCACAGATATCTCACAGATGTGATGTAGTTGTATATACAGAGATGTCTCACAGATGTGATGTAGCTGTATACTCACAGATATCTCACAGATGTGATGTAGTTGTATATACACAGATTTCTCACAGATGTGATGTAGCTGTATATTCACAGATATCTCACAGATGTGATGTAGTTGTATATACAGAGATGTCTCACAGATGTGATGTAGCTGTATATTCACAGATATCTCACAGATGTGATGTAGTTGTATATACAGAGATGTCTCACAGATGTGATGTAGCTGTATATTCACAGATATCTCACAGATGTGATGTAGTTGTATATACAGAGATGTCTCACAGATGTGATGTAGCTGTATACTCACAGATGTCTCACAGATGTGATGTAGTTGTATATACAGAGATGTCTCACAGATGTGATGTAGCTGTATACTCACAGATGTCTCACAGATGTGATGTAGTTGTATATACACAGATTTCTAACAGATGTGATGTAGCTGTATATTCACAGATATCTCACAGATGTAACGTAGTTGTATATTCACAGATATCTCACAGATGTAACATAGCTGTATATACAGAGATGTCTCACATGTGTGATGTAGCTGTATACTCACAGATATCTCATAGATGTCTCACAGATGTCATGAGACTGGATACACAGAGTTGAGATTTTATATACACAATTATCTTTCAGATGTGATGAGACAGGATATACAAAGGTGTCTTACAGATGTCATGAGACTGGATTCATACTGATATCTTACAACTATGGCAAAACTGATTACACACAGGTGAAACTCTATATACACAGATGAGACTGTATATACACAGATAAAACTCTATATACACAGATGAGACTGTACATACACAGATAAAACTCTATATACACAGATGAGACTGTACATACACAGATAAAACTCTATATACACAGATGAGACTGTATATACACATATAAAACTCTATATACACAGATGAGACTGTACATACACAGATAAAACTCTATATACACAGATGAGACTGTATATACACAGATAAAACTCTATATACACAGATGAGACTGTACATACACAGATAAAACTCTATATACACAGATGAGACTGTACATACACAGATAAAACTCTATATACACAGATGAGACTGTATATACACAGATAAAACTCTATATACACAGATGAGACTGTATATACACAGATAAAACTCTATATACACAGATGAGACTGTATATACACAGATAAAACTCTATATACACAGATGAGACAGTACATACACAGATAAAACTCTATATACACCGATGAGACTGTATATACACAGATAAAACTCTATATACACAGATGAGACTGTATATACACAGATAAAACTCTATATACACAGATGAGACTGTACATACACAGATAAAACTCTATATACACAGATGAGACTGTATATACACAGATAAAACTCTATATACACAGATGAGACTGTACATACACAGATAAAACTCTATATACACAGATGAGACTGTACATACACAGATAAAACTCTATATACACAGATGAGACTGTATATACACCGATAAAACTCTATATACACAGATGAGACTGTATATACGCAGATAGCTTCCAGATATAATGTGACTGGATATTCACAAATGTCTTACAGATGTAATAAAGCTACATATACAGAGATACCTCACAGATGGAATGCGATTGAATATACACAGATGTCGCCCAGATGTAATGAGTCAGAATACATACAGATGTCACATAGATGTCATGAAACTGAGTAAAAGAAGGTATGTCTTAAACAGACAAAATATTAAATTGATCCTCTGTCATTCAATTATAATGTAAGCAGATGAGTAAATATTCCACAGGCACATGTACATTAACCTGTTGACTGCTGTGTATATTTTACACAGCTACAGTTGCTGTGTTGACTGCTGTGTATATTTTACACAGCTACAGTTGCTGTGTTGACTGCCATGTATATTTTACACAGCTAGAGTTGCTGTGTTGACTGCCGTGTATATTTTACACAGCTACAGTTGCTGTGTTGACTGCCGTGTATATTTTACACAGCTACAGTTGCTGTGTTGACTGCTGTGTATATTTTACACAGCTACAGTTGCTGTGTTGACTGCCATGTATATTTTACACAGCTACAGTTGCTGTGTTGACTGCCATGTATATTTTACACAGCTACAGTTGCTGTGTTGACTGCTGTGTATATTATACACAGCTACAGTTGCTGTGTTGACTGCTGTGTATATTTTACACAGCTACAGTTGCTGTGTTGACTGCCATGTATATTTTACATAGCTACAGTTGCTGTGTTGACTGCTGTGTATATTTTACACAGCTACAGTTGCTGTGTTGACTGCCATGTATATTTTACACAGCTACAGTTGCTGTGCCAGGTTTCTTTTCAGTAAAATTACTATTTTTTAAATCAAACATTTATTAACAACACATATCTGAGTGATTGACAAATGTCACATCAATAGACTAGTAACTCCATCTAGCTTTGAAGTTATCAACTGTTGGAAAAGAGTTCAAACATGTTAGGACAAGTTATCTTGTCTACGGCACTGAAGATTTGAATGCAATACTTGGTTAAAATAACAACTACAGACTTCATAAACTGGTGTGCACATACCGTGTGTGTCTGTGCATGTATGAAAAATACGAGAATCATGAGCCAGTTTCTGAATACATATGGCTCTTATGAATTCATACCTCATTAGTTCTGGGAGTTCACTGGAGTTTTATAGGCAACCTGTGTTTACACTAGATTTACTGCAACTAATTCAAGATAAGCTTACTATTTATGGGTCATTATTAACTTTACCTTTCATCCTTACGGGATCGATAAAATAAAGTACCAGTAATACACTGGGTATTTGCTGGCCTTGTGCTTAACGTAGAAACAATTATTAAGATGAAGAATAGGGTGATGGATTGGCAGTATCGGTAGAGGGTTGGACGCCATGCTTTGCAGCAAAGAGTTACGACCCTTTATGGTCTGAGTTCAAATGCCGCTGAGGTAACTTTGCCTTTCATCCTTACGGGGTCGATAAAATAAAGTACCAGTAATACACTTGTGCCGAAAGTAGAAACAAATATTAAGATGAAGAATTTTAAATTAGAATATAAAATCTAAAAGAGATGCTAGAAAGTATTTTATCTGATGCTCTAACAAATTCACTAATCTACTGTCCTGGATTGCTATTTTATTTATCTCATACGGGTGATAGGGAAAGTTGACCCAGCAAAACATGAAATTGAGCGTCCAGAAAACAGGGAGAAATACTATAACACCATTTTATCTAGTCCTCTAACAATTCTGCCAATTGACCCCCTTCTGTGTGTGTGTGTGTGTGTATACACATACATACAAGTGAGTATATATATATATATATATATATATATATATATATATATATATATATATATATATATATATATATATATATATATATATATATATATATTCTTTGCTTAAACTTTAATCTGTTATTTTAATAAATATATATATATATATATATATATATATATAAATGGATAAATGAAACGTAATTTCATTTCTCACTCTTAGTACGGCTGTTACTTAAATATAAGTATATATACGTACATACATATATGTATACAGACGTACAGTATTATGTATATATATACATACATGCACACATATATATATGTACGTATGGGTTTACCGAACATTTATTATAATGCTCAGTTTGTTTGTAAACAAACAGCCCGAATTAAGCCGTACAGTGTTTAGCAACCATCGTTGCCCTTTTGTTCAACACTGACAAAGGAACGATGTACTAGTTTCAAGCTTATTAGCTATCATCAGCAACGTATACCTTCCTGCCAGATGATTGAACGTCTGAAAGTATATACTTTCCTTATGCATATTAACGGCTGAGCTGTCTTATTTGCATATCGAGTGAGTTAGTCGGCCGGGTGCACCGAAAACGATAAATGGATAAATGAAACAAAATTTCATTTCTCACTCTTAGTACAGCTGTTACTTAAATATAAGTATATATACGTACATACATATATGTATACAGACGTACAGTATTATGTATATATATATACATACATTCATTCCTTTGTCAGTTAATATGCATAAGGAAAGTATATACTTTCAGACGTTCAATCATCTGGCAAGAAGGTATTCGATGCTGACGATAGCTAATAAGCTTGAAACTAGTACATCGTTCCTTTGTCAGTGTTGAACAAAAGGGCAACGATGGTTGCTAAACACTGTACGGCTTAATTCGGGCTGTTTGTTTACAAACAAACCGAGCATGATAATAAATGTTCGGTAAACCCATACGTACATATATATATATGTGTGTGCATGTATGTATATATATACGTAATACTGTACGTCTGTATACATATATGTATGTACGTATATATACTTATATATATATACATATATATGTATAGAAATAATTTCTATAAGACTATGATTTCATATGAATGAAACAGTTCTAGTCATGTAGAAATTGTGTCTATACATAATAAAGATGCCTATGCTCTATGAATGTATTGAGTACCTTTTTTAACTGTGATTACTCTCTGACAC
>OZ024740.1:5898449-5900949 GCA_964016885.1 Eledone cirrhosa
TCAGAGAACCATAAATATTATTATATACCATTATATATGGATTGGTAGTATCGGTAGAGGGTCGGACGTCATGCTTCCCAGCATAGTTACGTCCCTTTACGATCTGAGTACAAATCCCGCCGAGGTTGACTTTGCCTTTCATCCTTATGGGGTCGATAAAATAAAGTACCAGTAATGCACTGGGTAATTGCTGGCCTTGTGCCTAAAGTAGAAACAATTATATACCATTATTATATACCATTATGTCGGACACCATGCTTTGACGCATAGAGTTACGGCCCTTGCCATTCTGAGTTCAAATCCCGCTGAGGTTAACTTTGCCTTTCATCCTTACGGAGTCGATAAAATACAGTACCAGTAATGCACTGGGTAATTGCTGGCCTTGTGCCTAAAGTAGAAACAATTATATACCATTATACACCACTATTATATACCATTATATGCCACTATATACCACTATTATATACAATTATATACCATTATATACTATTATATAATGGTATATAATAGGGCGGTGGATTGGCAGTATCGGTAGAAGGTCGGACGCTATGTTTTCCAGCATAGTTACGTCCCTTTACGATCTGAGTTCAAATCCCGCCGAGGTTGACTTTGCCTTTCATCCTTACGGGGTCGATAAAATAAAGTACCAGTAATGCACTGGGTAATTGCTGGCCTTGTGCCTAAAGTAGAAACAATTATATACTATTATATACCACTATTATATACCATTATATACTATTATATACCACTATTATATACCATGATATACCACTATTATATACCTTTATATACCACTATTATATACCTTTATATACCACTATTATATACCATTATATACCACTATTATATACCATAATATACCACCATTAATATCCCTCTTTTACAGTTTCTAAACTTTATTGTAATAACGAAGGTGTCTCCAACAATATATCGGACGTGTTTAGTAAAATTAGGAATAGAAAGTTAAACAAAAATTAGGTAGAAATGTATTAGCTTATTTATAACTGTTTCTTGTGGAATCCCTAGCAACCTCTTGTGGAACCCCTAGCAACTCTTGCAGAACCCCTAGCAACCTCTTGTGTAACCCCTAGCAAATCTTGCAGAATCCCTAGCAACCTCTTGCGTAACCCCTAGCAACTCTTGCTGAATCCCTAGCAACCCCTTGCGTAACCCCTAGCAACTCTTGCAGAAGCCCTAGCAACCACTTGCAGACCACCTAGCAACCGCTTGTGGAACCCCTAGCAACCTCTTGTGGAACCCTAGGGTTCCAAGGGAGACCAGTTGAGAAATGCTGCTTTATATTGTAGAGAATAACTTGGGGTTACTCTCCCCCTATCTCTCTATAACTACCTCTCTCAATATATCACTTCCCTTCTCTCTATATACCTACCTCTCTCACTGTATCACTCCCCCTCTCTCTATATACCTACCTCTCTCACTGTATCACTCCCCCTCTCTCTATATACGTACCTCTCTCACTATATCACCTCCCCTCTCTCTATATACCTACCTCTCTCACTATATCACTCTCCCTCTCTCTATATACCTACCTCTCTCACTATATCACTCTCCCTCTCTCTATATACCTACCTCTCTCACTATATCACTCTCCCTCTCTCTATATACCTACCCCTCTCACTATATCACTCCCCCTCTCTCTATATACCTACCCCTCTCACTGTATCACTCTCCCTCTCTCTCGTTACCTCTATTTATGTAATTAACAAACAATTAACAATTAACCATGCCAACATCTTTCTTCCATTGAACACACTGTAATATTTCTTTCAGATATGCACCTCTCTCTTTCCTTCTCTCTCTCTTTTTCACTCTCTCTCTTTCCCACTCTCTCTCTCTTTCCTTCTCCCTCTCTTTCCTTCTCTCTCTCTTTCGCACTCTCTCTCTTTCCTTCTCTCACTCTTTCTCCTTTTCTTTCATTCTCTCACTCTCCCTTTCTTACTTTTTTTAAACTCACTCCCTTTCTTTTCCCCCTCCTTTCTTCCTTCCTCACCCTACCCCTCACTTTCTCATCTCTCCCCCTCTCTCTCTCTCTCTCTCTCTCTCTCTCTCTCTCTCTCTCTCTCTCTCTCTCTCTCTCTCATTAGTTTTATTAATGTAATTAGAGAACACATTATACCAACATGACAATAGTTTACTGCCATGCTGACAACATTTCACAATAAATTTTTCATCTAATTTTTATCATTCTCTCTGTGTATGTAAGTGTATGTAATTGTATGTAAGTGTATGTAAGTGTATGTAAGTGTATGTGAGTGTATGTGAGTGTATGTAAGTGTATGTAAGTGTATGTAAGTGTGAGTGAGTGTATGTGAGTGTATGTAAGTGTATGTGAGTGTATGTAAGTGTATGTAAGTGTATGTAAGTGTATGCGAGTGTATGTGAGTGTGTGTAAGTGTATGTAAGTGTATGTACGTGTATGTACGTGTATGTGAGTGTATGTAAGTGCATGTAACTGTATGTACGTGTATGTGAGTGTGTG